>JAQIXX010001416.1:0-34204 GCA_034700605.1 Willowsia nigromaculata
CTCACTCGAAGTTTTCCAGTGTTACGGAATGTGAGCACGTTGAGAAGGGAAGTTTTTCCGGCACCGCTGGCACCCATTATTGCAAGTAGTTCACCAGGCCGGACTACACCACTTACTGAAGCAGCAGTGCATGTAAAAGATGATTATAGATGCATCGATGGAAATTCCCGGAGGAGTTGGGTGAAAAAATAGCAAAAAATAAAGAGCAAACAGGTTTTAAGACCATCTTCAATAAAGTCATATTTTTATGGCGAAATATCATTGACTTTTAATAGCGGCCGCTGAGCAGAGATTGAATAGAGCACATGCAGAGCAGAAAATGGAAGAAGAATGGTTTATGGGTTTTCATGATGTTCTGATTCTTCAGATAAGATGTACTTACCATTGTTCAGGATCTGCTTTGAAACTGCTCCATTTTTCCTTTTTCTTAAGCCGCAGCAGCTTCGGCCGTTGTCGTCTCCATTACCATCACCAGGGCCGATTTCGGGATCTCCATTTGTGTGACCGCCGTTTGTCTCAGATCCAACCCACACGCTTACATTATTCCACGTATATGTTATTGGTTCAGTCTTTTGGAGAGATTTGGTAGGGCTGCTGGTGCCGCTGTAGGGATACGTTGGGGATGAGGAGGAGTCCCGGTTGTCAGTGGATGCTGTAAACACTGGGTTTAGAGAACCCTGCAAAAATCATAGAGGCACCTTTCAATTCTAGTTTTGGAATACTCACATTTCCAAATATTGTATGTATATAAAATGTACGCTGTGTTTTAAAGTTTATAATTTTGACCTCCAGCTGTGCCTCCTTTGCCATGCCTTTTAAAATATATTTATGTATTTATGGGGATTTTATATATTTGAGAAAAAGAACCTGGGCTTCAGACAAAGAATGAAAATTTCGGTTCAAAATCAATATGGGCAGTTTTTGCCCTGTATTTTAAAGCACTAGTTTGTACTCATATCATTCTGTCAAGTGTATAGAAAGCCCAACTAAAAACTTTTCTAAAAACTAAGCTGTGTGAGTGGAAGCAAGGACACATAGGTTTCACGTCTCCCCGGCGCTTGTCGACAAGTACAACTTTATTTCCTGATTGAATAAATTGTTATGCTGGTCTTCACATATACATGTCGAATCCAGACAAAAATGTGAAAATGATTGCAACAGTCATGCGGTTTCTCTTATCAATTATCATGTGTTATCTTGTCCATTGTCGGTGCACATGTGATCAGACACATAATATTCATTCATACTAAAGAAATAGAAGAACTATGCGTTATCGTATTATTATCAATCATGTCATGTCATTGTTTATCCATTTGCAATTGCATAAAAGCTTTTCATGGCGTTTTATCTAAATCCCCGGAGAATCACCACCAGTGTCTGTATTATTAAGCAGCGAAAGCTAATAATTGATTTTCATACATGCTTGCCGTCCGTCTGCCCATGTCATTGTCCAATAACTCGCTTAGTCTTCCAGCTTTCTATCTCAAACTTGGCAGACATGTTGGACTTACTTCTACCAACTCTAGGGGCAAATTTGGAGTTAATTGGTCAAAGCGTTTCAGGATAAAGTGTTACATTCAAAAGGTATTTAAATAATTTTTTGTATGGGAAAGAGATATTTCGGTGGGATCACACTACACTATCGCACAGCATCACCTTACTTGGTTCTTTTGAATACTAGAAGTGGGGATTGGTGATGAAAAATCATCATTTTGTGGCCAAGTATAGTATAAACATAAACTGCCCCCGTGGGGTTGAGTGACAAAAAATCTTCACCGTAGAGGGTCACGAAAAAGATCGATCCTTGTCCTTTTGGGATCAAGGACCAAGTGAAAAATTGTGATTGCTTAAATAAGATACTCCGTTCGCTACTTTGATACATATTTTTTATACTTTTGATCATTAACTTATGCTTTTCTTTACTGTACCATACCTGAGATTTATGACATGTCCTTCCATTAACATAATGTAAAATGTGACAAAATATTTGCTCTGACTTTCTGACAAAAATAGCCAGTTGTATGTTGTTGTTACAAGATGAGAAACTACAAAGGTGCGCATGTATGTATAAGTGATAAGACTAAGACGAATTCTTCCCTGATTCAGATGGTGTGTGTACTTTTATTATTTACCCTTAATTAAAATGTATGATAATCGACTAGAAATGTTGGAATTCTTCAGTACAGTACGTCTTCGACAAGCAGGTAAACAAATGGTAAACGATACAGGCACAAAACACAACGAGTGTTAGCTCATAAGACGCTGGAAACATGATGTAACCAAACTTGAAATACGAAGTAGTCGGTAATGTGGACAATGATGAATTGCAAAACATGTCAAACATTATTTTCTTATCTCTGTGGCTTGATCAGTGTGAGTGAATGCGACAATTGGTCGTGATGGGAATGTAGTTCTATAGTAATAGATACATTACACAAAGTCGCATCTATTAGCAGAAAAATTGGTTTGTTAATACTTATTGTTAGAAATGTCATTTCACTGCTTTTGTACTTTCCGAATTTCTATTAGTGTATATATGCAACCTGCCCGTATCGGTCATTTTAAAAGTCAAATCTCGTACATTTTAAAAACGATGCATGTCGTTGCTTGAAAAAACTCAGTTTTTTAACGATAAAAATCCCCCATTTTTGGCACATCTTTATACTCCATTACTTCTATAATAATTGTTTGTTTAATGTATTGCAAATTTATATGTTACTATATACATTATGCATTTGGCATCTTATTTCCCAAGTTTATCATATTTCATCTTAGTCGGTGTTTTAAGCTATAATCAACTTGTGTAATGCCTTTAATTTTTAATAAGATAAATCATTTTTCTTGCAAACTGGATATGAAAATAAAATTAATTTATACGGTTCAATCTTGGGGTTTATGAGTGGGAATGCTCGTTCGGTTTCGTGTAAATTTTCATTTTGGATTCAATAATTTGTTGTCAACTTTTATTTTGCGGTAGATCTACAGCCTGGAACGTAGGATTTGCATGAGGTGCCATACTTTACTTTTACTTTCAACTTTGATTGATTGATGATATGATCTGATGCTCGCAAGTGCACCTGACAGACTCACGAATTCTAGATGTTATTTATTTTATTGCAATATCATTATAAGTCCTGTGTCATCGAAGTAATTATAGTACTTTAATTTATATAGAGTCAAATAAAATATTACCACGAATAATTTTTAAACATGTGTGAATGTGTAAATGACACTGCATCATAAATCTTTCATAAATGTGTGTGCATTTTAGTTTTTATTAGGACTGAAAAAAATAAGCCAACCCGACAGTAATTTTCGGTCAAACATGCATGGTTTTTATATGCATAGTGTATGCAACTAATTAATTATAAACCCAAAAGATACACTTAGGTATACACAAACGAAAACAAAGCGAACCGAAGGAATGTTGAAAATCAAACAAAGGAAATCGAAAAGTTGTTGTGTGTAAAGAAAGACAAAAATAAAACAAATGATGTCATCAGTTTTCCAGAGTGCACGGGAAAAAATGATACATGATCTCCCTCAAAAAAGAAAACTGATCCATTGCATTCTTCCTTTGCATCTCTACACAACGTGACAGAACTAAAAGTATAGACACACGTGTGTTCTTTTTTCAGAGCATGGGATGCAATGCAAGTGATATCAAAAATTGAATTTAGACCATGCATTTATTTGCTGTAACGAGTAACAACAACAAAGAGCACTCGTGCATTGAGATTGTCATGGTTTTCACTCATGGATCACCAACATTTAAAATTACACTTAAATAGTTATTATCACTTTCTCTTTACCTCAACATTTTGCTTGGTACTTATATAAATTATATAAATGTATGCATACAAAATGCTTTTACTTACCGTTGCGCTATATGAGGATTTTGATGACTTGCTTGAATGCGGCAGCAATGCCTTCCTTTCTTCTTGACTACTTGCACTCATTTTCACGCTTTTTTACAACGCAAAGTTCAAGTCTATTTAATATTTCAGGTGTTTCCTAATATTTTTCTCCCATTTCCCCCATTTTAATTTTTATTCTACAGTTTATTCTTTCGAAATACTTATTACATATAATCACAAAATTAACTTATTTTCTCATAAAAGTTTTCAGCTCCTAAGCCTTTAATTTAAAAACCGCAATAAACAGAATAACCAACTGCTGCAGCCCATTAAACACAATTAAATGCACACCACTACCACTTTTAAAAATTAGGTAGAGTAATAAAAATGACTAGATAAATTTCCCTTTCAAATTGCGGCTTCTTCACTTCTTTTCTCTCCACCTCCCCTCCTCCTTCCTGCTTCTCCTCTTCCGAAATCTTTCTCTTCTCCGGACCTCAATAAAATGTGATCAGTGCTTCTGCTGCACCTTCTCTTCACTTTAATCTTTTATTGCCTGTGTGGTCGTGCCTTGTCACTGCTATGCACAAAAATCTATTATTCAATACACTGGTCACTTCTTAAAACTCGCTCGTTTGCATTCACAATCATGAGAATCCGGTATTCAAAACATACTCGTATCATCAGTCAGTCAGCAGGAACACACCAAAACATCTCCTATCACAACCAAACTTCGTCTTTACTTCCCATTCATATTACAACCCTTTCTACAACTCTACATCAGCTAAACACATTAAATGATTTGAGAATATGCCGAGAGCATACTGATGGGAGTATGCACTGTACTCACTCCACAGGAGTCTCTAGGGAGTCAACTCCAGAACAACTTACAATGAAAAACCACTACCTGTAAACCAGCCAACCCTCCACTTTGTCTTTCACTCTTTTCTTCTAACTTTATTATTTTCAAGTGCATTTTATTACACAATACTGCATACACCATGGATATAGGAGGATTTCTAACCAACTTTTATTACAACCTTTTAATATTTTTATTGCGAGAGAGGAGAGGGTTACACGTGCTTTTTTGAATGCGTAATTATTAGTGCAAGTACACAACGCTTTGATGAAGAAAACTGCAAATACAAAATATACTGCAAAGCTAATATAAAGAATCCTTACATATTCTCACTTTTTCCATGTTACATAATATACCAGTATACATATCTATACTCAACTAATCATGAAGAATCCAGACTATACTGGATACTAAACTTAAGAGGTATTTTCTCATAGCGTGAGAAGAGCAAAAAGCCGGAGTGGACGAAAAACAAAAATTATCAAAGGTTTTTTATGTGAGCATTCATAGAGAGTAAATGTACAAGCTAACTTATTTTATAGATATTAGCTTAGCTTTGGCTATAAATTTATTAGAGTAGTAGTGGAATGGTAACCTAGAAGAGTGCTGATATATTCATACACTGGACATTATTCATTGCATGTCTAGCTGACAACTAATAGTGTTACACGAGCAAAGACGCATGTATGCAGTAAATATATGCCGGAGGGGTTGATGAGATTATGAGAGTTTTTACAAAAGATTTTGTTCAGGAAAAAGTCATCCTTCTTATGCAACTCTTTTTTCGTTAATATTCCGATTATGGTGATTGTAAAAGAAGAAGCCAAAATCATGGCAGTAGTGTCCACTCCATGTAAGATTATCGGAGAATCATCAGTATATCAGGGTGATGGTCAGTAGGAGCAGAGGAAAAACAAGATAATGTAAATAGTAAATAGCTTGCCAATACATGTGAAAAATGAAGGTAGTACACGCAAAGGTACCGGATTGTGCAGTTTTTTACTGGCTTAAGTAAGATAGGTAGTTATAACGAGGTCTAGAGTGAATTTATCGCTTCACTAGATTCATGACACAAGAAACAAGCAAAAAAAGCACCCACTAACAAATACGCAATGGCAAGGGGAGAGTGAGCGTGAATTTGACGATAGAAGATTAGGCTGCGAGCCAAAAAACAAAGATCATTGCATAACAGTTTTTGGACAACAAGAAGTTGATTTTTTGGGGTGACAGAGAACACACCATATTTAATATGTAGAAGGTCCATAATCCAAAGAATTGGAATGCTTGAATTTAATGTGTGTGTCGAAAAAATGAAAGTGGTTTTTAAAAGAAAAATGATCAGTGACCATGCTATACGTTAATACCTTTTTGAAACATTGACTAGACTTTTTTTATTCTATCGCCTGCGCCTCCAAATGCTCTTTAATGACTGAGATTTTTGGGTTGCGTAACAATGTTGATTATATGTGTTTATCTATCGGTTTATATTGCAGTGGTTGAGTAATAATTGCTGTTTATGGGCAAGCATTAGTTCCCCTTGCAGTATGAATTCGCGTTTTTAATCCACTTACATACATACTTGTTCACTTTATTTCTACATTCTTCAGGTACCAGATAAAAATAAATGCATAAAATGCACAACAATGTACCATCTTTATGTTCATGAAACCGAAGATACTGCTTGTTGCTATTTCATAAAATTCACATTCACTGCGGTCAAAAACGTATGATAAATGATATCAGAGATATCGATAATGATAAGAATGTAAATAGCAGGTAGTTCTGACGAAACATGTTGGCTTTGTCTGATATTATCGATAAAGATGTTTGTTTTGAATCGGAATTTTAAGTTGTTGCTATTTTGTAAGTACACACTAGGTACAAGAGAACACGAGTTTTCATGTATGTAATGCATATGTAGTCCACAAAATCCGAATAATTTCATTGCGAATCTAAAATTATTTTATTTTAGATACATATTAAGGAGATCGATTTTTGAACAAATTCATACTCGAAATCCTTTAGATAGAATTGTCATGTATCTGAAAATGTGGCTTTAGCTAAGTAGTTCAAAATATATAGGTAATTGATTTGCAAAGAGCACCTTGTATACGACACGAACTCTTGGTACTTCATTAATAAAATAGCATTATTAGCATTACTACTAGAAGACACAAATTTCTCATGTCATTTGTCGAAAATTTGTCGTGAGATGACTGTCCTCATGGCTATTATATGTAAATCTAATGAAAATACCTGCATATCGATATGCTCATGTAGGCATATGAAAAACTTGTGGTTTTCATGATAATGAAATGAAGTTCAAATCGTTACTGCTTTTTCTTCTGTCGCTTAGCCACTAACCATTTTGTTTTATTCAAGAAATTCCATAAAATTATAAAGCTATATGGCTATACATATCGTACTTACCGTACGCGTATTTACGTAACAAATCCAATGTTCATGTACATAAAAATATCCATCAACCCATGAAAGAATAAACTGCTGGCAAAGACCACACAGATGTCACCAAAACTACAATACATTGAAGTTATTTAAAACAATTTATCTTCTCTGCCTACAGTAGTTAAGTACTTGACTAGACTGGACTCATAAAATATCTTGAGTAGAAAGTTTGCCTATAGGCATTCAACTTTAAATGTTAAATTGCATACATTAATTGAACAAGGATAAATACACAACTATGCAAATTTTATGTCACATTCTGTTCAGTTGCTGGGAAACGAATGATAAAGTATTTGATATAGTACGCTTTGATTTTTTTACAATCCATAAACTCCGTGGTTGTTGGAACCTACGGACGGAGGTATTTCTCGTCTTTTCCTTTTTCATCTAAACTAAAGACACAAACCATAAGTGACTAAAATATCAAACCATGATTTGTAAAAATGTCGCTGGCATGACAAACTTTTGCATACAGATACGACCCGCTTTTTTCTATTCATCATGAATACCGTTAAAAAATAATGCCTTTTGCATAAAGCAGATTGGAATTGATTCTAAATTTTGGCCTTTTAACGTACGTTAGTTGCCACCTAAGCATGAAAATGAGTAAAGTGAATAAGGATTAACATTTGAATTTTTGGTACTAATTATCTGATATGACGACGGGAAACCTGGATTGTGGATAAATATGCAATCTGAGTCTTAAATTTCAAATTATTTCAACAATCATTATCGTAATATCCATCAGTCATCAGTCTATCTTATATTCAGCATGTAAAAGCTAGTGTGATCTCGGGGGACGCGATTCGACATGTCACAGCTAGTTTGGTGAAGTCCGTATGTGCGACAACGACAGGAGATAACACGTGAGGTCATTTTCCCCCGTGCTCATTGAACTGGAAGGGGCTGTCCATTAATGACATCGTAATTCATGCGGGAAATGCGTGTCTGTCGTAGCGTGGTACGCCATATAATATTCGTGTACAAGACGGAGGGTCTGACTGAACACGCTTTTCCATGACACCATTTATGGATAGCGCGAAATGGTCAGGTTATTCGACTCGAGTGACCATCGGATCGGGACGCACCGTAAAATCTATAATAGGAGCCAATCCCTATTTTACACACCACTAATGGACACCCTGTTGACAAGAAGGGAGCAAAAATTCTATTAGACAGTATTTTCCAAACTTACCATAACTATAGTTGACACATAAATACCAAAATATTCCTCTTTAGGCACTATAATTCGATAACAGAAGCATTTAATGAATAAAAGTATTTTTGATCTTGCGATTTTTAGTTTGGTTTTGTGCTGATTTAAACGCTAAAAATGGAATTTTAGATTCTCATCGGTTATTCGGTGATTTACGGTATTTCTTTAGAGACTTGTGCGATTGCTGTTTGTGTTGTTGTTTGGTATCTATGTTGATGAGATTGAGGAGAAAGGAGACGGTTTGAGTTTTACTTGTACTTGCACGGACAAGTCCAGGGGCCAAGGACGAAGGAAGGCAGGTCTGCAGAACAACAGAAAAAGTACTTTGCCTTCTGATTTGCATTTTTACACCACAGGAGAACGACATCCAAAATTCAAATTGGAAATCTGTTGAATCTACTCAAGCGTTTCGGAATAGTTTAGTAGTTTGGTGTGTATGTAACTTATGTAACTAATGTAACTATGTTTTGCTGTTTTTTGAGTATTGGATCAGAATTAGTCAATTTATATGTTGCAATTTTTAATTAGTGATTCAAACTATATTCTCAAATTTCACATAGTTTCCTTGGTAACTTTCTACTAATTAATAAACTTCAAATTTCGTTTAAAAAACTGACAATTCTATAAATTCTTGTGTGGTGACTATAACATTGGTGATTAAACGGCAAATGGTAATTCTGATTGTATAAAGTAGCAGGAAATTGATTGATTACCGATAAGGCTGATAGCGTCTTTAAACTACAAACTAGTTGGGTAAGAATTTTAGCACATGTCCATTGTAATTTTGACGAATTTCATTGATTCTTCCATCTAGATCTAGACCCTTATGGTGGAGGGAGTTTCTGAATACTTTACGACACTGAGTACTAACTCCGAAATTAATGGTTACTTTGATCATTGATTATAAAGTTATTTCGGAAGTAGTAGAAGTACTTTAATATAATTGATTAGTAAAATAGTGTGTATGATGGAATAATAATTTTTACTTCAAGATAAAGCCTAACAAAGAACAAGATCCTTTCACCATGGCGCCATCCCCCCCTGGACGTGGAAGGCCAGCATCAGTTGAAAAATCCCTCCTGAGGTCTTCTTCTTTGGAGCAGCAAGGTGATGCTGCCTCCCCGCATTCTTTAGCCGATGAATTTGCATCGATTTTTGACGAGGTGGGGCAGCCATTGTATAGAAAATACATGGACGAATTCGCTCGACGTTTTGACCAAGTCTGTTTGGCGAAGGCCTCCAAGATCAAGATGGAGGAAAACAGGATAGCCCTCGAACGGGAGCAATTGGAGAAGGAAAAGACTCAACTAAAAACTGATCAAGAAAGCGTTCAAGCGCAGAAGGACTTTTCAAACTTAAAATTACAGCAAGTCAAAGATAGGGAGCTCAAAGTCCAGCAAACGGAAGCTCAGATGATAGCACAACACCAAAGCAAGGATGCTGAGCGAGAAGCTGAATTAGTTCAAGCGAAGAAAAAGGTGCAGGACTTGATGGAGAAAAGTAAACTTGATGCACAACGAGTGTCATCGATTGAAGGAAAACTTAGCGAGCAGATGGCTCAGAACTTGGCCCTGAAGCAGGAAATTGAGAAAATCAAGTCACACAATCACAAACTGATTGAATCGCTCGAGGGAAATGCAACGAAAAACGAGAAGCATGCTTCCAAGCTACAGAAAGAAAATGATGATCTCAAGTCCAAGATGCGTCAAAAGAACGAATTGATATCGCATCTAGAGAAGCAGTGGGAGGAGAAGGAAAGGTGCTGGATTCAAGAGAGAAATGACATTCTTACTCGTCAAGCCGAGAAGGAAAAGTCCCTCTTGAAAGCTAGGAAGAACGAGTGGATTGCCGTGGATGACTTCCGCTCAAAGATGGACTTGGGTACGAATGTTTACCTTGTTTTTGTCTAATGAGAATGTTTACAATAAAGGTACATAATTGATGCATGATATTAGAAAAATAATTTACTATTGTTGTTCTTCTTCTTTGAGAACAGAAATGGAACATTTTGAGCCGTTTGAAGACAAAAGACAGATCGAACGACTCTGTAAGATAGCTAGGTTCTTGGCGAAAGGCAGTAAAATTTACTTCAAAACTGATGATTTGAAGGAGTTGACTTTGGGCATGCAGATCCCTCCATCAAACATTATATCTGACATTACCAGTTGTAAGGAAAACATTAATGACCATTTAAGATTTTAAGTTTTGCTATACTTGCGTAAGTCTACACAAGGGAAAGTTTAAATTTTTTTTCTAATTTTACTTTTAGCTTCGGGACGGGACTACCTGAGTGCGGTTGCCAATTTGGGGGATAAAATTTTGAAGATGGTCAAAAGTAATCATCCAGCAGCTGCAGGGACCATGTCAGTTTGCTCTGGTATGTTTGATGATTGAGAAGTGAGTAAAATTATGTACTATTAGCTTTATTGTTTTTAATGAATTGGAGTTGAGATACATGAATTATCGATTTTTAATATTCAAAGAACATAATACTGTAATTACGTTTTAATTAAATTTTAAGACAATAATTCCTCTTCCCGTTTTTCGGAAATATTGTAAATAGTTTGTGAGTTTCTAGTTCCTAAACGTATGTTGTGAATCTTTAATCCTGTTAACTGTCATATTCATATTTTGTGTATACTACGCAATATTATGTTAGTAGTTGATAAAATATTTTTTAGCGCTAAGGAAGGTTGTTTAAGGAATACTTGTTAGTTTCTAAAGTAATAGAGAAATCGGAAAATTAAATTGAAAGTTGTTGTTTACTATGTAGTACTCTCTTCGCAAATCGCAAAGTGTTGTTTCGATAAGTTTAATTATACCATCATGTACAAATTATACCATTTTGTACTATATGATAAGATACGATTATATTTTCAACCTTTGTTCTTAGTATATATTTTTCATATGAAATTAGCATTGTCTACGTTAAAAAGGTGAATATTAAATAAATGGCTACTTAAAATTTTAATACGATCTACTTTAACAACTATTATTAAGCATTACATCATAATTTGACTGGAAAATAAAATAATTTTGATAAAAGTCACTTTGACATGCATATTATTTTAATGATTTATAATAATAATAATACTCATTCTATATAAAACAGGGAATTTAATTTGGTAGTCATGACATTGTGATATTCTTCGGTAGTCTTGGAAAGGACAAAAAACGTTCCGCACATTCCCTAATCAATCATGGCAATTGGGAACCCTGGACCCTGGATTTTTGATGGCTTAAAATCATAATTAGGTATGCATGATGCAAGATGCAGCCATAAAAGTTTGAACCATATGAACAAAGAAAAGAACGTCAGTTTACTAATAAATAAAAGTTAGGTACGTGCAAGATTTGTGCAAATGAAGTGAGGAAGTGACCTTTGCTCCAGTGTTTAGTACTTTACATTTTTGCATTCCGGAGCATTATTAATTGTCTTTATTCTATTTACATAAATTGATAAGGTACCCGCACGCAAGTTCAGCTAATGCTTAACCGTACACCCTCGACGAATATATTATGCAATCATTGAAACTATCACACAAGTTAGTCCAAGTTCCAAACTTCACCAAGTCTTATTTGAAACTTCATGATTCTCATTTTGTTTCAGTTTTCAAAATGAATTCCGGTTCTACAATTTGGTTTTTGTTGAGGATGAAGGACCGACTGGCACTATAAATAGCTAGAGTTTCGCAAAGAAGTATTCATTGTTTGGTTGGCCTTCTGACCTTCCGGTTGTCTTATCATTACTATCCTTCAGCTCAATAGGAACATACTTCAAACTCAAGAAGTTTGTTTGACTGGATATTCTGGACAATTGTGCTTAAATCACTTCCTTCAGCATACATGGTATTTTTGTTTGCTTTCTGATCATTCAAGGCTTGTTAATGGCTCCACTTAATCAAAGCCCTGTAATGCGCCCTGGAAGAAAGCGGCACGGAAGTGTAGTACGTAAACTCATCCGTTCACCTCCATCAGTTATTGGGAGTGGTATAATGGAAGATGTCAAGAACTTTGCAAAGGATTATCCAATCCGGTGAGTAATTAATTATTATCCTTACACTTTTAATGTTTTGTCGCCCTTTTTTAAATGACGATCTGAACAGCATTTTCATTCATTCTTTTTTCTAGATCATCACGAAATTCAAAGCCAAAGTACAAAGGGGACAAGAGTCCAATAATTGTCACTCGTGAGTCGATCTCCAAAAAAAGAGAACGCTCAAGTAACCGACGACCCATTTTGACCCGGAGTTTGAAAGAAACGATTTCTGGTTTTCTAACTGAAGCTACTAAAAACCCGACCAGATACGTTGCAAGCGGTCAAACTGTAGGTGGAGCAGAGGTTAGTGAGATGGTTTTAAAGACTGCACTACTTGATGAGTTAAAGCTCCTTGGTCCGATTGACATGGTAGATGTGAATAGATGGTTGAAGAATTCACATTTCGCTCTGGTAAGTCATTAACTTTGCAATCGATGAAAAATAACAAGTTACTGGGTGCTCAAAATGGTCTATTAGGATTACTGAATAACTTACTTTTTTATTTTGACTCACAATCTTTTATTCTTGATTGCATTATTACAGTTGCTACAGAAGCTATTGAAGAATCAAAAGTCTGCAGGCACCAGATCATCCGAGCCTAAAGCCCAAAGCAGTGGTGGTGCTTCACGTGGATCAAAGACTGCAATGTCAAAAGCTCCAGTTCCCGGATTGCTTGTAAACCAGGAGCTGAAAAATCCATCTCCGCAATTAATGGTGTCCACTGACACCTCAGAATCAACAGGAGTCATTGTTCAGAGGACTGCAGTTGAAGCTTCTCGCGATCAAGAAAAGCCAGGACCTTCTTCAAGGATGAAGACAACTGCTTCGATTCCTACTCAGAAGTCAGGGAAACTGGCAATTGGACAATTGGACGTCTCAGCCAAAGGGGCATCTTCCAATGCGGAACTACATGATGGTACGGCAAGAGCAAGTGCTGGCGATTCATCAGTTGCCATTATCTCATCAATTGTACCAGAGGAAATGGAGACTATAGACATTGAAAGCGATGATGAACAAGAGTTCCAGAAAATCACTTTTGTGCCATTCTTACAGTCAAACGATTCTCAAACTCAAAGGGTGACAACCGTAATTGATGCAAATCCGTTTGCTCAGGGTGGGGGGAATTCGGATAATCAACCTGGCGGACGTGAGTTCGGTGAGCGCCAAGAAGATGAGCAGCAACGTGGTCCGGATATTGATGCTCCCATGCAACCGGAAGTAATCGAGTTTCTTTGTGGTGTTAGAGACCGCATCAGATCTTTAGCACTTTTCTATGAAGATAGCGTTTTGAACCATGGTATTTTCCATCCCAGCCTCCAGGTTTTTGTTCATTTATTAAACTCCTTCATCTCGTTCACGGATGTCTACATGACTCCTCAGGATCAGGACGCTCAGAACTTCCAGGATCAGGATCCTCAGAACTTCCAGGATCAGGACGCTCAGAACTTCCAGGATCAGGGTCCTCAGAACTTCCAGGATCCCAATCAGCCTCCAAATGCTTAAGCATGGATTCTCCGGATTCGATTCTCTTGATTTGTGAACTTTTTTAATGGAAAGTTTTTATTTCATGTTGTTTGGATTTCAATTGGGTTCATTCAGATTTTTTTCATATTGTATTGTTTTCCATGGTGTGTAAACTATTTATAATTTCTCTAAATAGCTGATGTAATTGTAATACACTGGAATAAATACATTTAAATGTTTTCGCACGTCATATCGCTACGTTCCATCTCCATCCTTTCACGAGAGAAGTCTTTTTTCATTCAACTAAATTTCAATCAAAGGCACAACACAGCAATAAAATAAAGCTTTCTCTTCGTTTCTCTTTTCTCACATGCCAAAAAGCAAACTCAGCAAACCGTTACCTTCTTCCAACGGATTTTCATAATATGTACGTTTGAGTAATGAATGGGAATATTGGGAAATACGCATCATTTTACTCTTTGTAAATTGTAAAGTATTACCAAAAACTGAATTTTTTACCTGGACAAAGAGCTGCATTAGTTTTAATTTTCTGGTGAACGGGTAATCTAAAAGCTTTAAAGGTAGCATTCTATCGTTTTAATTGGAACAGGATTTTTTTTGTTTTAATTCTTATAACTTAGGTATATCATATCATTAAACGTATGGGTTCCTTAAATCCTTAATTTAGTTTTCTGAGATGATAACTTTTATATGCTACTACATGCATTTTGATATTGGCATAGTTGGCAACTTCAAAGTTACAGTAATTACATGTGTACAATGACAAAGTAAGGCATCCATTATCCATAGTTGTAAATGCAAGAATTGTCATTCGTTTTTTAGCAATTTGAAAATAAAAATTAAATGTTGTGAATCACAACTTGTGGTCGTACACTAATATTAATGAACAGGATGTTTTTAGTAATCTACAGAGATAACCAGCCGATTTCCTGATGAGCGCATTTTAGCAAACCCGCAACCATTATTTCAATCCTCTAAAATTTAAATAGTATTAACAACTAATTTAACTGGTAATGCATGATTCTAGTATTAGATGTTAGATAGATTTTAGTATTTGTTGTCGTAGGTCAATATGTAATGCGTAGTAATTATATGTATTTATAAGATGTTAATGCAAAATTGTTCTCCACTGATTAAGGTAGTTACTAAATATCTTAGTGATTTAGTCACAAAATTTGCCATCATTTTAACTCAATAGAACCTATCATCAGAAATATTATCGCAATATGCAAAAGTAAAGATGTGACCCATAGATTTGGAAATGAACTGATATGACTATTATTGAAATGGAATTGGTGGTCATGTTTTCATTTGGTACCTGCAAAACTTCCGGATACTCATTGGAAATTGAAAGATATTAACCATATTCGTTTAAAATTGAATACTTACCTACTTACCTAAGTAGCTTTGCAAGTAATATGGATAGGGTTTGCGAGCATTTAATTCTTAAAGAAATTGTGAGTTGATAAAGTTAGATAAATCATGAAGAGATAGATGAAGAAGGTAGTATGTCCGTTTCCATATTATTTACAACTTTATTTCAATATCAATTGGAGACTTTGTAAAGGAGTGACCTTTGTCCTGGTTTGGTATTACTTTTCATTCATTGTATTTCTTATGTGTAATTCCGATATATCAATATCATTTTCATTTACATAAGTAGGTAGGTATTAGACTCACATGCATATTCTAAAATACCTTAAAATTCCCGAATTATTAATAAGTCATTGAAACTTCGATACCTTTAAAATTTAGTGGATAAATTGTATCCTTATATATGATTTGTATTCCAAGTTTTATTAAGTCATCTCTTTACTAAAATTTACATGAACATTATACATGATTTTTTTTTTCGAAATCACTTCCTGTCGTCACATTTGGTTTGGTTAAGGATTACGGATAAAGTGGATGTATAAAAACCTAGTTTCCTCAGCGAGAGCTTTTCATTATTTGCTTGGTCTTCTGACCTTTCGGTTCACTTAACACTCCTTCTCCTCGTCATCAATAAAACTTATCCTACGTTGAGTTACTGTCGTGTCTTGGCTAAAAAAACATAGCTTTCTTTGACCTGTACACTTCATGGAACAACAGGTCACATTTCGGGATGTCATGTTGTACTCTCCTTAAAACTCGAGAATAGTTTTGTTTGATAACGACTTATTTAGAGAGTACTACCGTCGACCACATACTCAAAATTTTTGATCATTTTCAGATCATTCAGCTCTAAAAATGGGTCGAATTAATTGTCCCCCTAAGAGAAAGCAGAATGCAAGGTCTTTACTAAAAATTTCACACAGACCTGCGCGTACTATTGGAAGCGGTATTATGGAGGACATCAATAACTTCGCCAGGGATCGACCCATTCGGTGAGTAACCTACATCCGTGTATCCTCATGTTCAAATAATATGTTTTGAAAATATAATGTTTATACAATTTATTTGATTATTTTGCTCAGATCTTCGCGAAATCCGAATCCCTGCTACAAATTGGTACAAATGGATAACCGTCCAATTTACTTTCGTAAGAGGGTCTCAAAGAAAAGAAATCTCTCAAACTATCGGAGACCAAGTTTGACCCAAAAGATGAAGGAAGTTATCTCCAAATTCCTTTCTGAAGCTGCAAAGAATCCAACCAAGTACATTGCGAGAGGTCAAAGTGTTGGAAAATCAGGAATCGATTTGAAGATCTTGAGATCTGCATTGTTTGATGAACTGCAACGCGTTATTTGTGAACCGATAGACAAGTTGGATCTAGAACGATGGTTGAAGAATGCTCATTTTTCTCAGGTAAAATAATGCCTAAAAGTTATAGCTTATCAAATTTTATGAAAATGGTAAAAACTGCTATGAGTATCCTACATTTCAATCTATTTCATTTCAATTTAATCTTTATTTCCGCAGTTGCTGAAGAACCTCAGGAAGGATGAACCTTCATCCAGCTCTACCATGCCTAGAGCCAATGGCAGTGCTGCTGAACTTGGATCAAAGGATTCGCTTCCAAACTCTCCGATTCCAGGGAAAATTACGAAACCAACTAATGCATCGCCACGATCATTGGGGTCCACTGACACATCGGGATCAACAGGCACCACTTACCACACCGCAATGGAATTCCCTGACAATCAAGAGTTGTCGAGCGCTTCTTCGTCTTCCACTCTAGAGTCAAGGGAACCATCAAAGGATTTAGCAATCAAAGAGAATGCTTCAGCTTATCAGGAATCTACATTGAATGTGGGAGAATCCTTTCCTACTGTCTTGGCATCTTCTCTAACTTCAACTGTAATGATGCCTGCCCCGAAACCATCTGAAATTCAATCATCTTCCAATACGGAACTAGCTGATGGTACAGCAAGCACCACTGACTCATCAGTTGCTATTCTCAAATCCAGTGTCCAGGCGATGGAGACTGGAGAGATTGAAAGCGATGAGGAAAGAGAGGAAGGGTCAGATGAAATCCCTTCCCCAACGTTTTCAGTGCTAACTAGTTGTCAAAATCAAAAGGTGAAAGCCGGAACTCAAGGTCATGGAGATGGAGAGGACAACCGGCATGCAGAACATGGGTTACACGATGAGTGCCAGGATGATGAGCCCAAGCGTTTTCCGGGCAGCGTTGTCCGGCAGGTGGAGACCATTGAGCTAAAAAGCGGAAAGGAACCAGAGGGACCTGACTTGCAAAACCCTCCTTCATCATTGAAAGGTCAAGTACTAAGAACATCAACCTCACTTTATCCATGGGGGATGGGAAATGCTATTGCTATTGGAAATGTGGGTACTCTGCAAGGTGAACCACTTGCGGTACACGGTGAGCTCCAGCAAAATCAGCAACAACGTCCTCCAGACAACGATTCGCAGATTGCTACTACTCCCATGCAACCAGAAATTCTCGAATTCTATGGAGATATTAGAAATCGCATCCGATGGTTAGCACTACATTTTGAAGAAAGGATGATGAACCCGGGAACTTATCATGTCAGTTATCATGTACTCGTCCATTTGTTAAATACTTTTATCACCTTTACGGACTTCTACATGACTCCCCAGGATCCCCGCCGCTTTCACGGTCCCGATCAACCTCCAAATACTTAAGATTCGATTCAACGGATTCTCTTGATTTGCTAAATTAATGGAAAGTTTTCAGTTGTGTATATATTCCATGTTCTTTTGTTTTTTAATGAAACCTTCAGTTTCATTTGGTATGAATTTTGTTACATTGTTTCCAGCACTCTGTAAATATATTAAAATAACTTCTTAACATGTGCATTTCGTTATACTCTTAAATAAATTTCAAAGCTTTCAAATAAAAATGTAATCGCCTTTTTTCACTCATCAAAAACAACAACTTTAAACGCTTAATAATCACAAAGTAGTACAAAACAAACTTTTTCATGTGTGCATACTTGCAAGCGCTCTCTTGAGTCATTCAAACAACGTCACTGGCAGATTTATATGAACAAAGCCTTCACTCAACATTGCATCCTAAGTTTTCAAGCATTCATGTACAGATGGCGATCGGCTGGCTAATTTGTTGCGAGGGAAGATGAATGTACGATAATGTCGATGTGTAGGTGACCAAGATTGTTTTTTACCTGAAAAATCTTCTATGCTGAAAAACATATACTGAAAGGGAAGCATCAACACATTAGAGATCCTAGTGTCCAGGCTTCGCCAAAAAAGTTCTAGAAAAACAGATAAAAGCATAATAGCTAACGAATATACTTCATTAATTCAATGAGCACTTCTCTGCATTCTTCACTTAAAAAAGGCTTCTAACTTTAAGAATTCATATTCGCAATAATTATTGTGCATTAATTACTCTAGATTGAAATCGGATTTGAGAATTTCCCATAAATTCGGAAAAACTTGTATGAACATACCATACCTACTATGAATTGGCATTTCTTAACTTGTGATCCCTTTGTCATTCATTCGTTTTGTTTGACTATTTGTATTTTGACTACAGTTTAGAGTTACAGACATTAAGGTTGTGATTTGGGGAAAACATCATTGCATATCAATTAACCAGTTTAAGATACGACTACTGCATGGCTACAAGGAATTAGGTAGCTTACTTTTAGCTTAATGATGAAAGTGAATGAGATGTTCTAAAGTTTCATAAAGTGTTCAGTACTATCTTACTCATCAATAATAATCCATCTTCGTATAAAAGGACAATTTCTACCAATACACAATAGATAATATTATTTTGTTGTTGTTATGTAGCAATATAAATTTGCAAAAGGAAGTCACATAATGTTTCCAGTGTTTTTGTATGAAATAGAGATAATTACCCCTCTCTCTTTAAAGAGTATCATTCATACTTTATACGGAAGTTGTAAAACCATATGCTAAACTAATACTTATAATGCATCCATGATCTAGCGTTGCTTCGACTGTACATGGATGAATCACATGCAAATGCAATTTATTACTGATGATGAAGATGAATAAAAAATGAACGCATACACAATGTCTCGCAGGAGCGTGTTGTAGGGAGCAAGAATTTTAGTGAGAGAAAAAGGCTAAAAGCTACTGGTTGCTCAGAATAATACTTGTGGTATCTTCATGAGTTAATAATGCAATAAAATGACCCCCTCTCTGTAGCGACTCCCCGGCCCTATCAGATCAGTAACGGTATTGTGGGTGTCAAGTGTAAAGAGGAGACAAGCTATTGGCATACACCACAATGCAAAATTGCTGGTTATGAGATGGAGTGTAGACTTCTCAGACTGTATCGATGGTGAAGACGAATGTCGTAATGGGGCCATCCATATAGTCCTAATAACTCAGAAAACGCCATGGAGAAAGTGGGTCTAGGATTAATTACATTTGTTTCGATTATTGTATGTACACTTCTGAATGAGTTTAATAAAATAATTATGATCTCGCAAAATCATAAAGTAACTCATGAATAGGCCCGTTCACAGGACGCTGACGTCACAACAGGTATAGTATGGAAATGTGAAAAAGAAAGGCTTTATTACAGTTAGGTTAGGAATTGGATCGAGCCGTTTCCTTTCTCCTTGTAGGACTATCCAAACAATGTTTCAGAAAGCGAACAAGATAGCCTTCACGCCCTTCTTCCCCAGAGACGCCATTTCTACGAAAGTTGTCCGAAGATGAGGTTCACTCGTGAAGCTGCTCTGAGAAATAGTCTTGTTGTAGCTCCTTGATTTTTAAAAGTTTGTGTGTATTTGTGAGACTTTCACTATTTGTGAGTTTTTAAGGCTTTTTGGAATCACGTTCCTGATTGGTATTTGTGGCACGACGACCAAGGAAGTCCAGCATTTTGACAAAATGGACAAGAATCCAGCCAATTGGGTAAGGTGTTTATTACATATTTCATTTTATATGATTGATAATTATAATGAATCCGCATGAAATGTTCGTTGGTTAAGGTTCTTTTCATTAAACGCTCTATTGTTGAACATTGAAAGTGGTCTACCTAACTATTTAGGTTGGACCACTTTACCATAATGAATCTATTCGTGAGGGATTTATGTGAATATATATTCCAAGAGAAATACTATTCATCAACTATAATTGTTCTTGTGCAATACTGATTTGATATAAGCAATATTTGCTTTTTGCAATGTTTTTATTGTGGAATTTAATGCTACCTCAATCATACGATTGATTGAAATAGCATTAATCAGTGCACATCTATTAAATACAACTTAAATATTTGTGATAAATCCCTTCATGATGAATACATGTTCATATTGTATTGTTTCCAAAAATCCTTCTGCTATAAATATTTGTTGTGAAAGGGGTACGCTACTATTAAAAGTCATGTTTGTCTGTCCGTCCATCTGTATATCTGCTTTTCAAACACAGTACACATGCCAGATAGTACACAAATGGTCTACGGTAGACTTCATAAGACCATTAACTCGATCTCGCATAGCCCCGTTTTTTTTCGAGAGAGGATTCTCCATTTAAAACGAGCTGTGTAGGATCGCATTGATGGTTTTATGAATGTAAGCGTAGACGCATACCACTTGCTTACTGTCATAGTATAACCTGTACTTGAAATGCAGAGATAAATGGTACAGACAAACATGACTTTCAATAGTAACGTACCTCGTTTACAACCATGATCAGTATGATTTTCGAGATCAGCAGCACAATAATGGCATAACATGTATGCCAGCTTACATTTAAGCTGTTGATTATGAAGATATATACAAGTAGCATTAAAAGAATGTCAGGATCAAAATTACCAGATGGATCCAAATTTTTACCTTGAATCTATCTAAATGACCTCTTACGACAAATGACACTAAATTCAACCACACCAAATCGACTAGTACAACTAACTCAATTTTCATCCGTAATGACACCTTATTTTGTCTTGTAAGCCCATTAAAATTGACACGTAAACCCCCTAAATTTGTCTCATAAACCCCCTAAATTTGACACATAAGCCCCCTAAATTTGTCTCATAAACCCCCTAAATTTGACACATAAACCCCCTAAATTTGACACATAACCCCCCTATACTTGACACGTAAACCCCCTAAATTTCCAAAACTTCTTTGGTTAAGCCCAAAAGCACCCTCAAATATGTACCGTATTAAACGTATGTATGTCATCCTTCCTAGTGCCTACGTTATTTTCCATATGAGTAACAGATACCATCTTTGATCTTTATGCTATTCACTTAGATGAATATTAATGCATCCGTCTTGACATTGGATGGCATGACTGGCCTTTTCGGTCCTCAATCATCCCCACCCCCACTGGAATATGAAGATTTGGACTTTGATCTTGAAAACGTAACTTTCAGTCTGGACGAGCCTGATATGGAACCTATAGCTGTGTCAGTTTCCGAGCCGTTGCAATCAACCAATGACGAGAAGCAGCCCAAACGCGCAAAACCAATCCCAAAGTGGCAGCAAGACATTAACGACCCAACGTTGACAACCGTGCAAAAAAAGAGCATCAAAAAGGCACAGCAGTGCCGAAAACAACGTGAAATCAAATCAGGCGTTGTCGAAGACTTGAAAGAAGTGATAAAGACACTCCAGTGCAAGCTAAAAATGCAGGAGGCGGAAATTGAGAAACTTCGTCAGCAAGTACGACGACGAAACCAAAAGAGAAGAGTTAGATCAGCAAACAACAACTCATAAGTATGCCAACGCATATAACTTGTACTACGACAAGTGAGACAAAATGTTTAACTTAAATTGTCTTATATGATACCCTTGAAATGAACTTCATATTCTTCGATTAAATATTGTCCATTTTTCTACTCTGTAAATACTCTTTTCATTATGATGATTAATTTAATTATTAAAGAACACCGGCTAATGCTATGAAAAACAGCTACGTTACTTTGGTATACCCGTTTATTCAATCTGCATATCTTTTTTTATCATCATTCTCTGCTCATCCCTCACCTTACCGTAACCAAGCCACAGCACATACTCTTTTGTTGCTGGTGTTTGCTCCTCATCACATAAATCCAATCCTGTTGTGCTTGTGGAGTGGGTAAGATGGTAAATGATGTAAATACCATGGGTAAGTAGTAAGTACATACTTAGGTATATTTCGCTATGTTGTTTGTGCAAGCTTATCATAGCTATATCCATAATAACTAACAAACTACTACGATTCACGACCAGTGCAATAATATAAATACATACATACATAATATACGACTTTCTTGTCTTCTGTCTACTTTCAGTCTTCTTTTGCAACGAAACTATAAGTGTATCTATTCATTTATTCAATCCCAATTGACCCAATTTTATCAAAAAAATCAAAGTCTCTGTGTGAATGCGTAACATTTTATGAATGATGAAAAATTTACCGATCCTTTATGGAATTTTATACATAACATTTTTGTCTTTGCCATTTGCTTTATAAATAGCTTCTGTAGTGATTTGGACAGTAGCCTTTTAATATATTCTTATAGAAAATATATCCCTACCATTATAATCATCAGAGCTCATGAAGTAGCCACTTAAGAATTAACCAGCCAATATACTATAGGTATACCATTTTTAGACACTGTAGATCAAGTGCACGCTCACATATTGACTCAATTTATTATTTTCCTCCTCCTATTCATTTTAATTAGATATCAACCTTCTCGTCATCGTTTCAGCGTGGTCGTTCCACTCTAAGAAAAAAAATACTGTGCTAAACTCTCAGCACAAATCCTTACTTCAAACTCAAGCTCATTTTATAAAATTAATACATGCTTTATGGTCGAATCCTCAACAGACGATGAGACCTGTAGTTGCAGCTGTTACAGCAGATCACTTTTTTCGTTTTTTAGCATTAAATATGCCCTGGGTTCTTTCTAATAATCCATGCAAACAAGCCAAAAACGCAGACAAACGTAAGCTGAACTGCAAACAAGCGAGAGCTGTAGGCCTGCTGGACTTTGTCATAGAATCACAAACTTCTTCAACACAAATTACATATTTATATTGACTATACTATTCTTTCTTCTACCTACATACATATGTACATGTAAAAATATGAAGTGGATAAAATTTTGCAGTGGAATATTTTTTCTTTGTGAGTTATGATCAACCCAGTTTATCGTCATGAATATGTCAGTGTCATTAGCGTCATCGTTTCATTTGATGCAAATAAAAACTGCTTTATTGTAACAAAATAATATGGGGTTATCATCAGAACACAAAATAGCACTTTTATTATACCTCTTCTTCCTCGTCGTGCACTCTTCAACCCGTCTTTGCTTTCTGTCCTCTCGCCTCATCATCACAGCTTTTGATATTTCAATTAATTTTCAAACTTGCAAATAACAAAATTTAAACAACATGTTTACAGATGAACCTACTGAGTCTACTCTTGTGCAATATTTGATATGAAACTACTTGAAAATAAATCGATGGATATTCTGCTGCTGATGATAATTATGTTTGTCCTAGATTTTGAAGGATGACCACAATATTTGATTGAATGCAAAACTCTACAATACGCATGAAAATTGGAATATGAATCAGACGTGACGATGTAAAATTGAGTTTTATGCTGGACTGCCTTTTCAAAATGTCCAATAACATATGAAAATACGATGATGCGATTTCTGATAAAAATACAACTAAATGAAATGAAAATTTTTATGGAATTAATGTTCATGCTTATGCAATATTTTGATGGATGTCTTTCGTCTGACCTTATCCTTCATGTAAGGTTACAGAAATAAGCGGGTGATATCCTGCACCGAATCTGACGATGACCACGAAAGCTTTCGATAATGCCATTCCTAATCACTAATTAATCAACAAGGCTTACAATTACAATACTACGTGATGCGTAATAATAGCATTTAAGCATTAAAGTGCAAGGCAATCATGTCGTAACCATCATATACATATAGAGCTCCAATCCTAAGTTATTGCAACTTGCCCCACCTTGACCTTTAACACTTCTTGTATCAAAGCATAGCTTAGATTTTTTAATTGCCCAAAGATAACGAGTTTAGTACGTTTACGGTTGCATTGCTTTTATCATTAATACAACTCATCTTGCAACAATTTGAACATGCTTATCTACAGGACAGTCAAAACAATATTAGATTTAAATAGGGGCGCTATCACCGAAATTTGCACACAATCAAGTCCATAATGCCTTGAGTCCCGCACCTTCTCTGTCACATAACAAGCTTTAGATTGCTGCTTAAAAATGCAAAAAAAATCTATTGTCTTGGTTTATAAATCGGGATAAGTCAGGTAGCACAATATACAATTCATTATTTTTTGTGTCATCAACACTGGCCATTTCCATTTTAGATTCAATTGATCGCAGCATAATTTTGTCAGTGTCACATCAAATAGCCATTTCAAGTCTTTTGAAAAATTGTTTTTTCAAAACGTATATCTATACCTCTATTTTTTACCAATCTAAAATTTGATTGAAATGGACATACCAACTGGACCAGACACACTTATTTTTTTCTGTGGAAAAGCTGATGACGAGGACAAAAAATTTGTACAGCTACTTTAAACGCACACTCTTCATCTCTTTCAATTCACAAAGCAAAGAAGGCTACTCTTCTATCATCTTCATATCGTCCCATCATCTCATCTTCTTTTTTCTCCTTCTGTCCCTCTCCCTCTTGTCGTCTTGTCATGTAAATGTAACCCTTTTTTGCTTGTTGGCATTTCTTATATTATATGATACTTCTGTTCCTCTCTGCTCAAGCTGACTGACTATAATGGTGTAATATTTTGGCAATAAATTATACGATAAACAAGCAATTTTCAAGCAGCCCCATCACCACTAAACCTCAAGCCGTTTCGTCCTCTGTTGCCGTGCCACATTATAACCACATCTCGTTGATATGAAATCACTATAAGCTGAGATAGAGAAAAATGCCGTTTGATTCCCAGTTCAAATAAGTTGGCATCATAAAACGTGTATTATGATAATGATAATTGCAAGGTTGACTATTGCTGAATCGAATTTAAAGATTAGGAATGACTACTAAAGAGATAGAGAGGGAAATAGAATGCATGCCGCTGCGGTTTTTGGCGTCACATGATACGACGATGATCACCATGAGAGGAGAAAAGGATCATATCATTTTTTCAACAAAATTGAAACGAGGTAAGCAATAAAAATAAGTGTTTGATGGTGACCGTGGTGGCTCTTTAGTGGTTGGAGGTGGTATAGGTATTTAAAATTAATTTCGTGTTTATGCATCACTTCTGTTCCTGCTACTCTCCGTGATTTGCTTCAGTTGAACAGGTAACTCTAGTAGTAAATTGGTATCCAGCAGGGATGTTTACGGGCTAAAATAAAAAGTGAATGGAAAAGTGGGTAAAATGGAGAAGATCATAAAAAAAAATTGGGATGGTGAATAGTGACTTCTGTCTTTTTCTGCTTGTGTCTGCAAAAACGCTCTTAAAAAACGACAATTCACATTTTTCATTTAGCACTAAGCGCTACGCAGCAAGGAGTCTCAAAGATCATCACATGGAGCAAGGCTAATCATTGTAAGCGAAAACGTCTCTTGTGACGGATATTGATATAGAGAGGATCATCTTTTAGATTCACAAAAAAATGTCTCAAGTTTAGATGAAATCTCTACATGAGAAAATTTTTGCATCGAGGAGGATGTATGATGCATGCATGAAATTTCCTTGAGAAAAAATAACCCTATTATATTTCTTTATCATCTGAGCTTTCATAATAAGTCATGATTATGCAACCGAAATACTTACTTGTGTGATGATCCTTCATAAATATTAAGATTGCTAATATCGTAATTTGTCATATACTAATAGGCAAATCAGCATGCTGGACTTTTACTACTTTATTTCGTTACCGCTGTTTTTGTGACTTTGAATATCTTAAAATATATTTGCTTTTTACTTGGATTCAAGGCGCCATATTAATGAATGCCGTTTTATAAAATGAGGAATGTGCATCGAACATGACAAAAGGTTATTTTATTATCAGTCGGTCGGTATTAATTCCCAAATGGAATTCATTTATTCCTGTCACCACCGTACCACCAGGCCACCGTCGTCATCAAATAGAAACTAGAGCAATGATATGCATGGCACATGCAGTATTCTTGGAATGTCATTGGATCGGCCATCATAATAATGGGCTTTAATCGAAAAGGAAATGTTAGCGATATGACAAGTATTTATGTTAAATAAATTTCAAAGGCATTTACTATAGTATTGGTACTCTTCGAGAAAAAGAAAAATTATTGAATTTATTGATCCATATTATGGATAGAACAAACTGTATGCTTCTTGGCCCTAAAATTACAGTCGTCTTATTATCATATTTGATTTTTCAAGATAGATAAATGGTTTTTCCTTATCTGTCACGTTTCCTGCGTTTAATGAATCCGTTGTCGTCACTACAACTGAAATAATCTATTTTAATATTCGTTAATCTTGTTTTTAACACTATTTATTTTTTACTGTTATGGTTATTGTTTCTCTGATAATTTTCATTTCCCACACTTTTAATTGCATACCAAATAAATTAATGCCTTAATTTTCATTGCTTACGTGCTCAGATTTTTGACCGGTGGAAACTGGAAAAAATCCCGTCTTACGTGAGTACTCATCAATACAAAAATGACGAGAGACAGCAAAAGCTCGAGCTCAAATTGATGCATTCCTTCTCCTCGAGTAATTATTGGTACAGAAAGATGTATTTATCGATAGGTGATAGGATAGGGGTTTATATTTGGGTACATCTTTGATTAACTGACTGCATCAAAGCAAACCACCGATGATATGAGACTGTGTAGGTTTATCCAGTCAGATACTTCAAGACCAGCTCCAGCTTATTAGAAAGTTGATCATGCTATTTTGAAGAAGAAATGTTTGCCTACATGTTTAATATTTGTGGATATATTGTTGCTGTGTGATGATTGGGATGATCTTTTATATATTATGTAGGTAGGTACAAATGCACTCATATATAATTTCACCTTTATAATCTCGGCTTTTGCATGATGAGTAAAAGATATGATAACCAAGTCAGTCATCATGTTTCTTATAAGATATTTCATAATCATGATCACTTATTTCTCTAAAAAGGTAAGTAAAAGGTGAGCATGTTGTGCGTGGTGTCAGTCAGATCATCTGCATTCTTCTATGGCTGGCCGTTCGCCTGATCTTTTTTTTTCTGGTGATTTTTTACATGGTTGTTTTTGATGATGAAGATGAGAATGGTGCTTGTATGCAGTGTGCATGCACCGATTATTTGAGGTGTTGTTGCTTTCTTTGCATCTTATGGCATGGGAATTATCCTGAGGCAATCATTATTGAATCATTCCATTGAATCTTTCCAAGAAAAAGGATAGCGATGATGAGAATGATAATGTTGCTCATGGATCCTGGACCTTTCTTGTTGCTGTCTTGGGATGTGTTTTTCTCTAATTTTTGCTTGTAACTGGAGGAAAGCTGAAAAACCATGATGATAAAAAGGAAAAAAAGTGTGCACAGAAGTGCTCTTCTAGAAGCAACTTCTTCCCCATATCGTATCTAATACCTACTCTTAGGAGCATCATCAAAATAGTCCTCTCGTTATTAATTACATTACCTTGCAGCACCATCTCTCATTTAACCTAAAAACTAAAGACTTTACTCAAACAGTTAAGAATTGTCGCAACTCACAACTCCGTCTGATGAATTACATCCTTCTTGTCAATTCAAATGTTTCTACCCATTATCATTTGCACTCAATAATCAATCTTGGTATAGTTAACAATCTATGATGAATCAAGACATGGATATGAAAACATTCAAACGATTTAAACTTGACAGCAATACATAAAAGATCAAAAAATCAATCGAGTCAATCTATAAAACTTTGCAACCCACACAAGAGAAAAAGCTCATGAAATGGGTTACTAGGCTCTGGCTCTAGACAGTGTACAATACAATTCCTCTTGAACATCTCGATAAAGTCACCATAACAGTTCTTTGTCGGAAATTATTTTTTTTTAAACTGGAAACTTTTATGCGCATTGGAATTTAACATCTAAACAAATTTGAACTTCTGAAGTTGCTCATTGTGCATAGGATCATAATTATTACTATAATGCAAATAAATTTGAACTCAATTTTATATCTTAAATGATCAATGAAGTATTGGCATGTACGACAAGATTTCATTTTATGTTAATGGTAAAAACAATAATCCTTTCAAAAACGTCAAGATAGTCTGACATCGCAATTTTTAATGTAATCAGTTTCGACAGCTACGCCAGCTGCGCTGTGTTAGCTTATTTTATGGCAAAGTACTCGTGCACTAAGACCTCTTGTTAGTTGCTCGTTAACCAGTGCAAAATTGTAGCATAAATAGAATATAAATTTAGACAATATTTGAATACATGCTTTTGGTACTTTTACTTGTCGATGGCCTCGAATCATTTGTTGTTTTGCAAAAACAATTTCTTTGTCTCCGTTCGTCCATCTGCCATTATGCTTTCCTTATATCTTAATTTATTTTTAACATTGATAAAAACTTTGAGTTTATTATAGGCTGCTGGGAAATAATTTAATTGTGCTGTTGACGACTTGACGATGGAGATTTCGAAGAATTAAAATGAAACCGGAGAAGTCCTCACTTGCAGCTGCATCCTGTTTTTATTGATGAGTGCATGCAAAAAATACATGCAACTAGTTGCTAATAGTTGCGTCAGTTATTCTGTACATAACTTTACTGTTGAAATACATTCGAATTCATAGACAGAAAATCCTTCAAATTATTGCTCATATTAAATATTAGGTGGAATGCATAATGCTTATAAACGTTACTAAATGTATCCTGTTGCCGCGACATGTAAGTTATATAATGTGTTATTTGTGGTTAAATATTATAAATAATGTAATCCTCCAATGACGTGGTAATGTAAATAAAGTTTTTAGAGTGCTTATCTGATAAGCTAGGATGACTTCATGCCACTGCATAATCCATAGTATATAGAATCATTAACTTTGCATTTAAAAATAGTCCTTTTTTATGTTTAACGGGTAATGATGCATTACGTCAACCTCTCTCTTTAGTTAGCATACAACCGGTCATAAAGAATGTCAATATGCGGCAATTCCTTTTCGTCGAAAATGCAATAGATTTGCATTTTCCTTCCATCGTTCATCATCCCATATACATTTTTTAGCTACATACAACATACAATGCCATAATAGTCAGTAAAGTTGATAATTGGTGACATGACTCATTTATGCAGTTTTTACCGAAGTTATTCAGTCAAATTATAGGTTTACATGATTATTATTATCATCACTTAATAAATGAAGATTACAAGTCGGTCTCAACCTCAAATCATACAAAATTGTGTTCTCAAGCTATTGCAGAACTAGAAATGCAACGCATACATGTCAGACTATAATTTCATGTGCGTTTTATGTCTTCGCCCTCTATGCCACTTAAGTGACACATGAGCAAATAATATATATCATCTCTGTAATCATGATCATCGTCATGATGACCCTCTAGTATATGCATGATGTGTGAGAAACATCACGCACACACGCACAGTCTGAGTAATGTGGAATCGGAATCTATAATGTCTTCTTTTCCCATCATCAGTAATGTTTAGGTTATTTGACAAAAAACTGCCCTTACGAAACCGGGAAGCATATTATGACTAATAGTGGAGGTCTTTATCTTTTCAGCCATTCCCATAACACACCATAACAATTTTGTGAGACACCCCTGAGGAGTGAAAAGAGTCACTTGGTTTTGTTTTCATAAGTCATACATACATACATCCCTTTATGTCTTTTATTCCCTTTTTTGTTCCCTTGTACATATTTTTTCCAAAGAAAATCAACTAGCATTTTTTCTCAGTGTCCTGTCTGACATTTAAGTTTTCCAAGAAGGAAAAAATAAATATTTGTCAATGCTGTAGTGCCCGTTGGTGGCACAAAAATCGATTTTAGTAAGTAGGGTGAGGGAGGAAACATGTAACACGTCTTAAAGGGATGGGCTTAAGACATGAGGATGACTTATCCAGCTTATTTTTGTAATAACTTATGAATAAGCTGTTTTGTCCTTCTATATGAACATCAAGCAATACTAGAAATCAGAAAAAGTATCGGTTGAAATTTAATAGGAAGGGATAAATGAATGTTTTCCATCTTTATTCGGATGGGTAAGCATTGCGCAAATTATTATGCAGAGTAAATACCAGTTTATAACTAAAATCCAATAGTATTTTAATGTTTTAGTGACTAACACTATTTTCAACCGAATAAACTTGTACCGGTGAATACTGTTATGCTTTGGGCTTGTTTTTTGTTGACAATTAATATGTCGCATTTTTTACAAAATCTGCAGAGTTCAGATTGAAAGATTGCAAACTTTGAATAGATATGCATTTTTGTACATACAAGGATATAGGGTTCCAGGTTTAATTCCAGGAAAAACGAAGCATCAAACATTTCACACTTTTTCTACGTATGGAAAGCCAGTCTGGAACCGATTCCCAGGATTTTCCTGACCAAACTAGTCTGCGTGGTGGTCCTTTTCAGTTTCTGATACTTTATGCATGCACCATTAAGCTTTATGGTAACGAACAATAATATTTATGATTTTTAGATTAAATATAAACGGCATACAATTATTCGTCACCTTAATATCGTTCACTCGTCACCTTATTTTGAGAATTCCAGGCTCTTTTTGCGAAAAATAGCAAAGAGGTGACGATTCCTCTGTTTTAGGGTGACGATTGCATATTGCATGGGTAAAAAATTGAAAAGGAATTTACTTACTCAGAATACATGAAGAATTATGTTTGTAAGAATTATATTGGAATTGTTCGCTGGTGGAAAATCTGCGTCTATCAGTCAACCGGGAAATTTAGTGAATCATCTTCATCAACACTCATCTCCTTACCAAAGCCAAACATTTCCTTCCCGATGATACAAACTTTCTTCCTTAAACTACAATTTTTCTTCCCAAAACTACAATTGTTCTTCCCAAAACTACAACTTTTCTTCCCAAAACTAATATTTTTCTTCCCAAAACTACAACTTTTCTTCCGAAAACTACAATTTTTCTTCCCAAAACTACAATTTTCCTCCTCAAAAATTTCCCCCCAAAATCACAAAAACTTTTCCCTAAAATCACAGGAAATTTTACCCAAAATACAACTTTTCTTGCCAAAGTCACAAAATTTCTTTTCAAATTGTTCACTGGGAAGGTTTTAGCTGTTCCATCGGGAGGCTTTTTCTTGGATTTTGGTTACCGGAAAGGAATGCGGATTTTTCACCAGCGAAATATTTCAGTATTAGATAAGTACACTTTACTTCCAGAAGCACATAGTGGCGGACTGGATGCAAAACGTCCACGTGGGCGACCCAAATTATTGAGTATTTGTAAAAATTATTTTAATAAATTTCAATAAAAATGACTTAGCACCCTAAAATAGAGGAATCGTCACCTCTTTGCTATTTTTCACAAAAAGAGCCTGGAATTCTTAAAACAAGGTGACGAGTGAACGATATTAAGGTGACGAAAACCTTTTTGCCATAATATTGAATCAGTCGTCTGCAGCCTTTAAACTACCATAGTAAGCTTTAGTGACATTGGAAAGCTCATCAAGACTTACTCCTGAAAAAAAAGTTGTGTAATTATAGTAATTTTCTTTAAGTGTGGACACCAAAACTGCATCACTTTGCATTCTGAATATTTCGTGAACCACAAAATTCAGATGGGCTTTTACACAATAAAATAAACCAACATGAGGTTCCTCAGTTTTGGTGCCTACTGCAGTTGAATATACGTATCACCATATAGATTTTCCGATATATGATACATTGAAAACCACAGGGTATAGAGAATTAATTATTGACTATCAAAAAATATTAGGACAATTATCTTTCAATAAATGGCAAAATTACTATGAATGCGAACGGCTAAATCGTAACTACAGCAATAGCCGAAATTATTTTGTGAAAGCTTTAATGTACATATTCGGTTACGATAATAGCTTGGCAAATAATGTGCCACATAAAATAACAAGTGTATTTGAGTGTAAGCGTGTCTACAAAATAATCGACGTTCTTCATAATGCAGAGACATTACACAATTATGTGCAAGTATAGCATGTTATAAAATTAAAATTGTTCATTAAATCCTGATATCGTTTTAAATTACCATAAATAAGGTGGCCCGAAAAAAATCACTCACAGAATGGAAATGGCAACCTCATTCTTACTGAGTGAATGAATGTCTTAAAACTTCAACAGTTTTTAATTAACTGTCAAAGTTTTTATAAGCTTTCACATTTTTTTCGCCAACTGCTTATACCAGTCAAGGATGAGGTACATACGTTTTTATGCATTTCTTATGAGGCGTGGAGTAACGGTGGCAACATACAACGCATAATAGTTTACACTCGGGATCCATTATTTGAAATTTTTGAGAACATTATGGGAAGTTGCTTTGACATCTGGTGGATATTTCTGATATGGGGAAGTAAATTTCCTCTTTACGCATACCTTCAAGATTGCGAATCAAAATATTCTGGGAAAATCAAATATTTGTCTTAATATATTTGGTTATAACACCAACAAATATATGGTCTTAAAGTTTTTAAAGTATTGGTGTACTAGTTTTGTTCACTTTAGGAATATATTTATGTAATATTATTCCACAATAGGAATGGCACATTAACTTTTCATACATTGCTTAAATTCTCCACAGGTTTGTAATAAGTTCTTAAAATATTGACATTAGACAGTGATAGTTCCTTCAGTTGTCAGTGTTAGGGTTTAATTCTAACAAAAATATCCAAACTGTGAGAATCTTTGATAATAAAACATACTTACGAACCTGACCTTTGTGTAAGGACAAAGATTGTTTTCAGATTAACTAAATTTAAAACAAATGCTTAAGGTTTATTCCCAAATGCGTTTATACTTAATTTTTTAAATTTATTTTTGTGCGGGTTTTGTCATTTATTTTGGCATGTTTTGTGTGCTCGCAATAATCATCTAGCTTTTCAATAATAGGAAGAGATTCATTGAGTTCAGTGATTGAAAGTTTAATGGTACTCGTTTAAAACCAGCTCAATGCTTTTAAAATGCAAAAGATGTCCTGAATGCAATATTTATATCCTGGCTTAATTTGGTTTGTACTATAAGCCTCTTTTCTAAATTGTTTGGATGTTAGCTTACCTCCATTCAATAAACGCAATTGTTAAGTCATCTATTCTTTCATTCCTTCCAGGTTTAAAAAACAATTAAGATTCACTGTGTGGATTTTAAGAATTTTTTCATAATTCTATGAAGTTTAGCATAAATTGTTACACTAGAAATATTCTCACAAACGTCATGAGTGGATACAAATTAGCTTGTTTGCCCTAATTGCATAAAAAACTTTCTGTTTGTTTAAAGAACCACGCATAGGAGAAAAGGAGTAGGTTTAAGGGATCGGTTGCCTCATTTTGTGCATACCGTAAAATCTGAAATAGACGCCCCGGCGTCTACGTGCAAAATCGATTTTTTCGTCCGTATACGCCGGGGCGTTTATTAAAGGGAGGCGCGTAATTCAGGGGGGCGTCTATTTACTCCGCCAACTTTTCGCTTGAAAAATTTTCTAAAATATTTTCTTTTTGATGCATAAATATGAGATAAAAACTAAGATTTCCATGTAAAATTGTATGCCATGTGTGTTGAAAATACACATCTAAGTCAAAGGATAACAAATACTGTGTTTTATGGTAACTTGACTGCATACAAATGCACTCATTAAGCATGTGAAGCTTCTCAGTTATTTCATTGAGGGGGCGTCTATTAGGG
>JAQIXX010001417.1:0-34200 GCA_034700605.1 Willowsia nigromaculata
AAATATCGTCCCAAAGCTCCAAAGTCGCAGCTTGAGCTGCGAGTTTGGAGCTTTCAGGAGCTGCGACTTTGGAGCTTAAAAGCTGCGACTTTGGAGCTGTCCCTAGACTGTAAGATTTAAAAGGAGCGACTACGAGAGAAAAAAACATGACAAAAAATTTGAGAGACTACATTTAATTGTTTTCAAATGACACACACATTAAATCATTTAGTTATGCTTGCTGAAGTGGCACGGTAGTGTGTAATCATTGATTCCACTAATTAACTTTCATAGCCACTACTAAAGTTCTATTAGCCGGCTAGTTTTTTTTTATAAATTGCATTCCTCAAAAGGAAACACGAACGAACTAGTGGAAAGCATTTTTTCAGTTTTCTTTGACCTTGAATGCTGTAGGTCATCATGATGACATGACTATTTAGAAAATGTATATGCATGACCTTGACCTGCAGTAACAATATGGAACTGCTGATAGATCCAGTGGCTCTCATAAAATCATATTGTTTGTAGATAGTTTGAGTCTAACAATATGAATAAGACGTGAATTTAACTGAAAAAGTAGATAACACTTAATATACCATTAAATCGTAAAAGTTGGGAACAGGAGGAGAACCTTTCTGGTTTGTACTATCTTTCGTTTTTTAATCTCTCAGCTTTGTCAAGTTAATTTCCCCATAACAATTGCCAATTGCTATTCTTTCGCTGTTTCTATCTAGTCTTCTACTTTTAGTTATATCAACTCCTAATTAGAAATGCTGCCCACATACACATGTGGAATGGCAAATAAAAGAGTTATTACTCGATACCATCATCATTTCTATTGTAGTTAGTAATTGCAGTTTTAATGTACAAGCTGATTATATACAATTCACATTGAGGCATCGTGTTTTGTCACTGTGAGAGATTTGCATTGTAGGGCAATAGAAGGACGTAGTCAATTTATAGCATCACTTCGTTTGATCCTCATTGTCCTTTCGAATTTCACAGTATTTCAATTTTTTTCGGAGATTTAACTGACTTGGAAGTATTTAGCTCAAGTTTATAAAAATGGCTTTTAGCTCTCGCTCGCTTATCAAAACTATCGTATCTTGTCTTACCACTGACTACCTGTACTACGGTGTGCCAGTAGCGCCCATCTATGTAAGGTTATGTTGTTCTTGTCTCTAATTTGATTGATTTGTTCTAGGTCTTTTCTATAAATTTATTATTTATTTATATTATCACCTATTAAAATTGATTGCACCTCTACCAAATGTTTGAAATAAGCTGTTTTAATCCTCCTTTGCTATTTTTGCTTAAACATGATATATATTTGTTTTGGCTTGTCATTAAACGCATTTATTTGAAAGATTTACTGACTTAATTTTTTATTTTTATTTTCAGTACAATATGAGTGGTGAAGGACCGCATTCAGCGGCTACGCTACTTTCATGGAGGAAATTGCACTTGAGTCGTGCCAAATTAAAGGCTATCAACAAGACGTCTGCTCTGATGTCAGGATTTGCAATGGTAAGTGTTAAAATCTACACGATAATTTAAAAGCTGATACGGTGATTACAGATTTATCATTCGCATTCATTTCTGGATAAGCATTTGTTGAACTATTTTATATTTCCTGTTTACAGGTGGCAATGGTTGAAATGCAATTGAATGAGGACACCAAAGTCCCATCTGAACTTCTGGTGGCGTTTGTGATATGCACAAGTCTGCTAGTTGCCGTGCACATGTTAGCACTGATGATTAGTACATGCATACTACCCAATGTTGAAGCAATTTCGAATCTGCACAACATAAACATCGTGGAAGAGTCGCCACATGAGCGCATGCATTGGTAACTTCAGAATTTTAAAAATTATTTTAAATATATGCGTCCCCTTGTCGATGATGAAGCGTAATTAATTATTATAAAGTTATAAGATAATTAATTTGTATGCTTTCATAGGTACATTGAAGCTGGATGGGCCTTTAGTACAGTGCTAGGGATATTTCTGTTCCTGTGTGAGCTGGCTATCCTGTGCTGGGTTAAATTCTACGACTACTCCATGATGGCTGCCTCATCAGCAACAATTATCATGGTGCCTGTCCTCATTCTATTCATAGTATTCGCTATTCACTTCTACCATAAGCTTGTAGTTCACAAATACGAACTGACTGAGACTGGCCTCCGGGAATTGGAGCAATTAAAGCAACAGTTAGATTCCACTGGTCATCCAATGAACAATTCGTCTTCTCCTCCACGTAGTGTACAGATTGTCTAGGTAAATTCAAATTCAAATATTTGTTCTTTAAAGATGATGATTTACGATTTTCTCATCAGAAAAATTTGTCGTGTGTACCTTCTCAGTTTGAAAATGTCATTGTTGTTTTCGTCTTCATTTTGATGCTATGTACAGTTCGTTACAGTAGAATATTTAATTAACTATTCATTCACTTGTATATAAGTCAACAGCGCAATTGTAATACGTTATTTTACGCCTACTAGAATATTAATACAAGAAGCATAAATCGTCAAGTGTAACTTCAAACTTTGTATTTATTTATAATACAACGAATATTTTAATCATGATTAAAAATTGTTCTGGTTGTTGTTCTTTATAATACAGTTAACGATTAATTCCTTACATGTACTTCACAAGAGTTAAATTATGTGACACATTCTTGAAAAAAAACTATAATAATAATTGTTGAAGAGCATATTTTAATAAATTTTAAATAATTTATTGATGCTACTTGACCGAAAGACCGTCCTGTTTTGATTTAAACTGTAACATTTCATTGATGATGTATGTTGCTGTTGCATATAGTGTAGTATGCGAACGCGAAGTGTGTAATTTATAATGTATGGAGCATAGAGATGTATTCCTGGATCTGGATGGGATGAAGAGCGGCAATGTCTAAATCATCGTTTGCTGGAATAAATTTATTACAGGCTATTTCTGATTTCGCCATAATTATAGCTAATTTTAAACTAACAATTGATTCCAGCTAGTAAGTGAATGCAAAGAGTGAGAGCAAAACACTCCGAAATTGTATTGATCTATTTTATTCAACTTTTAATGAAGCTATCAACGTAGGGAAAACAAACAAAGTTAAAAGTTGCTACTGATTTATTAACTTTTAAGATATACCCCTCCTTGCGTCATAGTGCTTGCACTAGGTCGCAATCATTTCAAATGCATGAAAAGTCAATAGGCTGATAAATTAATCAAAAGATAACTCTCTTCGTATTCGAATGCCGGTGGTGGTGGCATTGAAAGAGGATGGAAGAAAAAACCGCTGACGGTTTCGATCCGCTTACTTGCTCAACACAGGTATACTTTTATTGTTTATCGCGAAAGGTGAGGCTTATAGACTGAATTTAAATGTTAACATTTGTAGGTTAACAATTTCAATTAAATATTGCGTTTTCAATTTTTAAGGACGGTAAAACATTTTTGGTGAAATGAATTTTACAAAGAGAATTACTATTTCCTGTCCTTCTTCGAACGCAAAAACAGTAAGCTCTGTTAGTCTCTGATACTTAAAGCATGATAGACATGGTATTAATGATAAGCGCCAGCAGTTTGGTTCGCTCAGTTAGGGAAAAATATTTTTGTATCATCTCAATAATCCGTATCACCATCAGCAATTAAAGTCCTCCTCTCATGGTCCGTTTAACCGTGAGAAGCTCATAGCAAGTGTAAATTAGCGAAGAAAACTAGAGAGAAAGCCAAAAGAGAGTAGACAGAGGAAAGTAGAAGAGAGTATGCATGGCAGAATACTAGTGTAGACAGCACAAGATAGACGAGAGAGAGAGGGGAAGGGAATAACTTGTTGGTTTCTTTTGGTTCTCAAGAGAATGCAAACATTTGAAGTTGGTTTTTTGCTGTCTGACAATTGGTATTGGTGAGCTGCTCCTTCATTCCTTAGTTGATGTTCTGTGGGCGATACGATATTATACCAGCAACTAGTAGTGACCATCTTCACAGCACAGCACCCATAATTCCGGCAACCAGTTAAGTTTCAGCAACCAATTTTTTATACGTTCAGCAACCAACATCCCATAATTCTAGCAACTAGAAATCACTCCAGCAACCAACTTGTTGCATGTTGCATCAACGTAATGCGGACTACTGTTAGTCATAAAAAATAGACGATTCCCCGTGTCTGTGCTATCGAAAATCACTGACGATGAGTAGAATCTTGAGTTGAGCGACGAGCATTTGCCTAACCCAATCTGACTTATGTTAAACGCGTTTGCCTAAATTTTTATACACATTCATTAACCGATTAACTATTCCATTGGCTCTCAAGCGACAGAAAAGTCCAGGGCTCATGAAAATTGAAGAAATTGTTGTTATTTCTAACTTACGAGAGACAGCCTAGTAGTTTCTCACGCCAATTTAGAAATATTACATACTCTGTTCATGATAGATTGGCACCTCTGATTGATGTCCCTAGCAAGCCAGCAAGCAGAAAACATCAACAACTGACACAGCACCACAATATTTCGCAAAACTGCTAGCTCATGCTACGTATGCAGTTGCCTCGGCGGAGCGCCAAGCTATCCTGAACAGAGAGTAGTTTAGGCGCATTTTACATACACCCATCTGAAAATCTCAATTCACAACAATCGCATATACAATTCTCGATTCACGAAGCGAAAGAACGTCTAATCTCATGATCGTACTATGAAAAAAAAGACACAAGCTTATATTTTCATATGTTTGTATATTGATAATTAATATTGTATGGCCAGCGGCTAGCAGAATACAATCGCAAGCAGAAGTAAGCAAAATGACATAATATGATAATGAATCGTATAGCACGTACAATGTAGCTCATGTAACCATAGCTTTCTCATATTACAATATGGAATGCAATTCAATGTAATGTAGTTGCAGTATGTACGTTCCGCAGCGTAAAAAATGGATGAAACTTGAATTTATTCGCAATTATATGCATTAAATTACTATTGATTGTCTATAATATTTAATAGCTCATCGAGATTGAATTCCAAACAAATGTCAATTCCGTCTCCGTGATGTGTCATTTATTAAAGCCGTGCAAATTTCATTCACATTTCAAAAATTTCTGTGGATTAGAAATTCGAAGGTTTTCATGTTGTTGGCTTCACCAGATTTGTTGAGTAAGTTAGTTAAATAGGATATAAATGTAAATCTTCGCAACAATTCGTATAGCGAATGCCAATCATATACTTAAACAAGCACTTATATACGACGTCTGTATATTTAACTGGCTATAAAATTAGATTTTACATTTTACTGAAAAGATTCAACCTTGCAAGTGGATGGATGCCGTTAGTGAGCTAGTTGATTAGATGTCAGTCTTACGCTCGGGCGTACGGACAAACCACACATTCCTATAAATGTAGCCAACATGATATATACGTATTGAAGACGATAACCCGAATAATATCGTGTAGTTCTACCCACACACAAACATTCATCTTCTTGCATGATGATTTCTTTGATGACTCATAGTAGGATGATCCCTCGTCTGCTCCGGTGACTTGACTAGAGCGTTGAGCGTGGATTACGATGAATCAGCTGAGGTCAATTCTATCAAACAATCTAAGACAACTAGTGCAGCTAACTAGACGAAAGTCACAGTCACTTGCATTGCGCTACGATAAAAATGAATAACATGAGAGGGGTGATATATGGGACAAGTAGAAAGAGCATCATGAGAATTGGTTGAAAGAGAAATCATACAGCGAGTCGCTCAACACAACAACAAACAAGGCAAGTGTGGAGGGGAGTTAGTGTCGATGAGCGAAGTCAAGACATGACGCAACGCAATCTAGAGAGATCACATTGACTAGATACATAAACACAATCAGCACAGCTTTTATATCTCGCCTACAAATGTAAACATCTTGCTCGTTATATTATTATTTTTGATACTCGCGTTTTTTTACATGGGCTAGCTCTTATGCAACGTGTGTCAGATGAAGTCAGTCTAGAAGACAAGCTGAGTTTCTAGAGAAATTCGTCAGTTTGTGTTTAGTTTTATTCGATGAGCTAACTCTGTCAATTGATTAAATATTTAAAAGTTAGAATCCCGTCGCTCTTTCATTTATCTGGCACAGCGAAAAGAAGTTTCAAATGGTTGTCTGATATCTCAAGTGATAATTTTTGTTGAAAACGTTGTCATTTTTAGTTTCTCTTATTCTTGACGGTTTTAAAAGACTAAAATTAAATTTAGGTAAGCTTTAAAATTGGGATTGTAAAATTTGAAAGTAAAGTTATTAACGATTTAATTTTCACTCGTGCAAATTTTGGTTTAAACTATTGATTTTGGATAATTGGGATCTAGACAGAATGGAAGCTCAATCAGAAGCTCCAAAGGTTCCTCCAAGACGACGAGCAGAGGACAGATCTGAAAGTTCCAGTATGGCCAACAGTTTGGTTTCTGCGGAATTAAATGGTTCAGAGCATCCAGCATTACGTGCTCAAGAGTTTCATCGATTACATCGGTCAGCAGTTGAAATAACGTCGGAGGCACAGACTGCTGATGAAGAGGGGAAGAGAGATGACGCCTTTAAAGCTTACAACAGAGCTTTGCATTTTATAGATCAAGCAGTGAGCCTAGCACATCAAGGTGGCTTTGCTGAGTGCGATGTGAACAAAATTGATGATCTGACATATAAATTAAGAATTACACGGAAAAATATTCTTGAGCGTGTCAGCGATCTTCAGATTGGTGCACCGTCCGAAGAAATGGATAGCTATTTAAATGGCCCTAGTGGTTGTTCATCTTTGACTTCAGGAAGTGCCACTGCTCCTTCTTATTCAAGTGTGGCTTCAACCAACAGGAATCCTCTGCCCAGTTATGAGGATGCTGTTCGAACTCGAAATAATAATGAACAAGTGGCAGGTTCGAGCTGCCATAGCTTGAATTACAGAGAATTGGTTTCTGCTCTGGACGACATTGCCGCTGAACAAGCCACATTATCGAATCCGCTGCCGTTAAATGCGCATGAAGTTTTTTCTGTGCCTCAAAATGTTCAGATATATTTCATTAGTCCGGATGACAATGTCTCTGCTCCTTCTTACCCATCGTTTCTCAGGATTGTGGTGACAGATCAAAGTGGTGAGTACCATTATTAACTTTTTTTGTTTTGTTTTTTGTCTCTGTCAACCTTTTTTGTATGCATGTGCATGAAGTAGTCATTATTTTTTCACTACTTTCTTATATCGTAACCTAGAAGAAAATGGCGAAAATATTCCAGCGTTTCTCCAGGTGGGCGACTGGACATATCCCTTGGTTCCACGTTCTCCGATTCTACTTACCCCTGATGGACTATATGTGTTTCCAGATTTGAATGCAAAAGTTCCTGGTAAGCAGCTAAGATTGTGCTATTAAACTATTAAATATAAATTGCGCATGAAAAATCTAACAAAAGTTGAGAGAGAGAGTTTTTATCAATATTTTTTATTCTTGCAGGATCCAGCGTTGGACTTATTCTTCCTCCTGATATTAGTACTGAGAATCGCCAAACCTTTGAGGAAATACTTTCGCAGCTGCTTCATTTTTCCAGAATTCCAAGGGTTGGACATCCGGAGGATATTCCAGCTACACCTCCAGAAATTGCTCCAGTGTTTCCACAAGCTTCACCAGCAACTACTCCAACATCGCCTACTGCTGATCCAACTAGGCGACTCAGTACTAAAATAGCTGAAGGTCTGGTGACAGGTCCGTTTGTATATTCCGCTTTTATGCTTTTTGTATCAAGTCTTATTATTTTTACTATGCGTGTAATTTTAATTAATTAATGATCCTCTAATATTTAATGAACAACATTATTATCATGCTCCACATCTGAGTGCAGTGTGGGAAGGTTCACCGGGGTGAGATAAAGCCTTGACTATTCGTAACAGTAATAGAAACGGATTATCTAAATACCTTTAGCCGCAGCTGAATTTATTTCGTTATATTTTTATGATTTACAATATTACTTTTTCGCAGTAGAGCATTATGCAAACGCTATTAGTACGTTTTCAATATTTTTGTTGCCGTAATTGCTGCATCAGATTAAATATTCTATACACACTACTTGTGGAATTTTTATGGGGATATATAAATGTCTGAATGAAATAGGAGATAAACTTATAATAAGAAATGTCATTGATTTGCAGGAGCGGAAGCCGTGTCCAAGGGTTTGGTGTATGGAGCAACCAAGACTTCAATTCTTCTTGACAGAGGTAGCACATACTTGCAGTCAAGGATGGAACCTGCCAAAGAAAAACCTCAAATCAAGCCGGAAGTAAAGAAGGGAATGAAAGTAGCGAAGACTGTAACGGGAAAAGCGGTTCAAGTTAGCGGGTTTCTTGGTGAGATATGAATAATTCAATATGCTCTACTCTATGCTGGGAATTGAGGATTGAGTGAGTTTTATTAAAAAATTTCAGTTACCCAAGTCGGAAACGCCACAATGGCTCTTGGTCGGCATTTAGCGCCTCATGTGCAACGCGCGGGTACGAAACTTTTGGCAAAAACGGCAGCCAAGGACGACGTTGACGCATCTAAGAAGATGGACCAAGTTTTAGAGGTTACTTCGGGAGCAGTAGCTGGTTTTGGAACTCTGTATATGGGCCTAGAATCTGCAGCCACGGTTTTAGCAAATAGTCTTGCTAATAATACAGTCCAAATCATCCATCACAAGTAATAATTTTTCACTTTTATTTATCACTGTAGAGATGGTGTTTGATTGAGTATGAAGTAGTAATATGAAACAACATAATATATGTGCAGGTACGGCGATGAAGCAGGAGAATTGGCTAATGACACAGCTGCTGCTACAGGAAGTGCTGCCATGACTGTGTTAAATGTTCAACAACTTGGACCCAAATCTATAGCTAAAAAGGTTGCAAAGAGCGCTGGAAAACAAGTACTCGAACAACACAAAGAGAAAAAGCGTCCCTCAAACTCCCCTGGAAATCCGTCTCCACCAAACGGCCCTGCTGTTTAGAAATGTTTGATAATGTTAATATACCACCGTGATGACATTTGAAATACTGGTGTTTTTATTCACACTCAAAGTTTAAAATGAAAAGACGTAGTAAAACTTGGAAGCAAAGTTAGTTTATGCTTCATGCGAATTTGATCTGATAATCAATGTAATTGAAAAGATGTCATTGACCATGTATCTGTTAGTGTAGACTGACGAATATAAATATCTATACGCACTATGGTTATCAACCGTTCCTAATTAATCAGAGTATAATAGCATATCTTTAGCCAGAACAAAAACTATTTTGTATACGCAATGTGCGCTCACGGTTAATTGGTGCTGGCTTTATTGTCTGCTAAACTCGTCTGTATGCTAAATCTGTGTCTGACGTGCCTTAGACTAGCTAAAGAAAAGATCTGACTGTGGTAGCCAGATGGGTGAAAATTTATCATATTAAGGGTCTTGCTTAACCATTACAATAGCTATGATTATTTATGTGTTGAAGTTGGTGGTGGTGTGAAATAATTACTTATCGTGGTTGTAAATGTGGGGTAGCGCTAGTATTATTTTACGAAATTGCCTCTAAGCTATATGTACCATGTATGGTAGCATATTAGCAGGAAAACGTCCATTTTTGTAGTTTATTGTTATTTTTATTTTATTGTAAGTTTGTTTTATCTTTTTCCTCCTTCACTCCACCAATAGTTAAATCACACTTTTTAAACATGGTCTACGTAGTAAGAGGTAGAATCATGAATTTTGAAAAAAACGGATATAGTCAGAACGTACATGTACAACTACTGTTTCTGACCAGACTATTGTACGTACTTCTTTCTTTTATTCCAGACCCAAATTTTTCTTAATTGACATTGACAGATTTCAACCTACTCATTCATGTTAGCATTATTGGTCCAAACAAAGTGATATGAATTGTAACTCATGTAGATACATACGCTGTAATTTTAAAACTGTGTTAAATCGTATATGACTAACTGCAAGTTGTACATCGGCCTGACTCACTGAGCATTAGCGTTTGACCTTTTGTGTTATTTTAGAACGAATGTATCCCGTAATTCCCATACTGTTATTCCGTACAGTTTCTCTGTAAAGCTTTAATTGATTTATGTATGTAAAAATATGGTGCATTAATATTTTTATACGGTGCAGCTACTTATATTTCTGTGAAAATTATCTTCCTGTAAATGCGAAAAAAGCATAACAAGAATATTATGTGTGAACAGACTACTGAATAACTATATAATGTTAATTATATCAAATTGTAAATCTCAGGATCATAAAATAAAATAAAATATGCATTACAGAAACGATTGTCTTATTGCCTATCTACTATTCGTGCCTTAATAAAAATCACCTTGACCATCAAAATATCTAGAATGTTTACCATAGTGATCATTGAATTCTTGGCATGATAATCAAAAACTGTTGTGAAATGCAATTCCTGGATATCATGTTTAACTTGTAAATTCTCGGGAAAATTTCTTTGCATTCAGCCTGGTGTTTTAGGGTGTGTTGAGAAGATCTAGAGTTTGCTTGTGTCTCTACCTTTCATACCTCTATTTCGTGTCATTTCAAGTTGTTGTAACAGCATACCTTTTGTTGTGTCCCGTCATCCATAGGAAGTTCGTGTTTGTCAGTGCACAACAGCTATTGATTGAAAGCTACGGCTACTGCTGCAGGCACATGATTTTCCATTTTATTTGGAATCCAAGCATTCATAATGTATACATATTACATGTACATGTCTAATAACTTTGTAGATATAACATAATATGCTTGTGAAGCTACACCAAAGCCTTTCAGAGAGGTGAAAGTGATCAAAAACTTAATGGATGGAAGTTTGTTTGCAACTACATACTTGAGTGCTTAACCGTTAAGTGTTCTTTGTCACGAAAAGACACAACTTTGCAAAATTTTGGAGACTTTGTTCATGCCATCATTTAATTACATGCATTTTAACTTCTCTAACGTTTCATCAGACCTTAGTCTATTTATGATTGATTATTGAAGAATGAAATACTTGAAAAGTATTGGTAATTACTTGCAAGTCCAACTTATTTAGTTGGTTTGAGAATTTCTTTAGAAAGATGTAGTAAAGCTTTGTATATTATTTGACTTTCACCACAGCACCTACATTCCATACGGTTAATCTACTAACTACAGCAAATAATAATTTTTAGGTTCGCTCTCATCATGCTCATAGACAACATATTGGTTGATGATGTTTGCCCGACAGCTCAGAATTTCAGTTTTGACTCTCGAAGTAGTAGTGGCAAAGAAAGCAAACAATTGTGGAAGTCTAAGAACGGAAGTGGGAACGTAAGTAAACAAGAGGAGAAACTGGCTTTCCCATCACACCAATCGTGTTTCTCCCTAACACTCCTGTCTCTCTTATTACTTGTCCTTGTGCAGTAACATTTTCACAGAACTTTATGTAAGTAGATGGTGTATGCACGTATGTATGTGAACATTATAACGTCCGTCACGTTTCAGTGAGATCAAAGGAGCAGCAAAAGAAGCTAATCGAAAATGCCTTGCGCCAACATAGCAGCATCCTTGTTCTCGAAAAACGAAACTTTCCCATTAGAGCGACATACAAATAGGTATGTACTTTTGTCATCGAAAGTTACTTTTACACACGCACTCACCAGAGACTTTCTCCATTGTAGTCCTCACAGCATCCACCATAAACATTTTCTTCATTCTCCTTACAGCTACGTTAATGCAGGAAGTCTTAAATGCAATAGCATGGCTTAACTCCACAGCAGAGAATGATTTTTTTTTGCTTAGGCAAGTATACTTTCTCCGTTCGTAGAAATAAACACTGCTTTCACTTCCTTGTATGCCTTCCGCAATAGATGGAACAGTTGCTAGATGGAAAATGCCACATAATTCATACGAATGGATAGCCCATGGGGATACTATTTATACATAGCTGTATACATGCAATATGCATACATAATATTTTGTTTCCAAGAGGAAGATTAACTTCTGAGTAACCGGGAACGTACATAACACCAACTCCCTATTGGGGAAATCTGACAAAAAGTGCTGAAAAGGGACATTTCAGTAATGTGCATTGGTCGACTTTTTTATGGAAAGTTATAAACTTGGATTAGCAATCCATTTCCTTCATCATCGTCGTCGGCCCACCGATCAAGTAGTTGGACGCTTAAATGCATAAAATATCCTCTCCTCAGTATTGGGTAATATCATCTATATTTCGATTGCATACATAAATACATCGGAGAAAGTATTAAGTTCTTTTCTCTGGCTATTACATATTTTAATGTTGAGAGGCTCCAGCTCCTCTGGATTCAATCGGCTATGCTCGTTTGGAATTACCACGAATTATGTAAAATTGTGTGCTCCAGCCAGTCTAGAGCATACACTGGAACGCTTATATACGTACATACTAATATGTTGGCAGACATAGCGCCCAGTCGCCTTTCTCCGTGTAACTAGTAGCCATCATTACCATGTATCCAACCGGTAGACATGATATGCTTGTACAATGGTCTCATTTTTATTGCAGCTTCAGTTTGGAGTTTCAATGTCTTCCTCTTCCTAAAGCACCCATCCGAACTATACATACATTCGTTTGGTGGTGGTGGTGGTGCTACATACAGATCTTCACTTGTTAGCTGGAAGAGTAGCTGTTTCAGTTTGTTAAAACTGGAGAAAGTTTCACTGGTTGGCATGTACCATGGGACATAATATGTTTCACGGAGAAAGCAGCTTAAATCCAACCATCACGGTTGCACAACTCGTTGGTGCCTCCTGGTGAATTCAATATATGCAGAGTGGGTTTGTTTGATCGGAGTCGTGTTGAGCACGGATTCATTCCAGTAAACTCTTGATGATGATGTTGAGACATATTTCATTTTCTCCATCCATTGGACCACTATTCCATGACACATAGTACACACCTTTAACTGCTACTAGTAGAGAGGGACAGAGGCTTTCCCATTGTTTTTCTCTATGCATAAGTAACAACCTACCTGTAGTAAGTAGTCTCATTTTAGAAGTGAAATTCCTCGCTTTGCTGAATGTGAGAGCTGTGAGTTTCTTTCAAAGAATATTTGTTACACGACGAGTCTTAACGAATCTAGAGATAATGTGGCCTCTTGGTTAAATAGAAAGGTTAGCTGTTCATCGTCCCTTGGTGGAATCGAAATCACACTCATAGATAGCGTAGAAAAGCTTTCACTTTGCTTTTCTCACGATCGGTTACTTTTAGTTAGCCAGAATGAAATGAAGTTACAGTTTTTCCTCCTCGATGGCTTCCCAATAAATAGGATGCATAATTTCTCAGGGAAATTAGAAATTTTTTTAGATTCAAGTTTTGCCAGTGAAAGTTGAAGTTTTCTTTCCTTAAAGAAACCAAATTTCTTGATAATACTTTTAAAATGTAAAACAAACATGAGTGCGTTAAGTGAAACCAGAAAGTTCGAGTATACAAGGCATGCCATGGTACCTACGCTGCTGAGGTTACTATGGAATCTATCCCTTGGATGGTACCTTAGCTCCTGGTAAGATAGTGTTGGATTTTCTATTAGATACTAGCTTTCATTTTAACTTTCCTGATTAGTAGTTTTTTTAAGGAAAAAGGATTTGAGAAAATGAAATTTATTAGTTTTTTTATTGGCAGTGTCGCTGGAGGAATCACATCGGCAACTGATAAGCTGGACAATGTCACACAAACAATTGCTAAGCTTCTTCAAGGTTATGATATTCGACTTCGGCCGAATTTCGGAGGTAATGAACTTTTTCAATCCCTTTGTTTGTATCCAGCCATTACTTTTCTATACGATGCTAATTATTTTTCTGTCGCATTATAGGTGCACCCCTAATTGTAGGAATGGATCTTACCATAGCAAGTTTCGATCATATTTCGGAGGTCAATATGGTAAGTATATGCAATCTTCCAATAAATTTCAGTTAGTTGATTTATGCTTCATTCATTACTTCCTAAAAGATCCGTTTAACCAATTTTTATTCGTCTATACAAAATTTCCTTTACGTTGCATGAAACAGTTCTGAATATTATAAACTAACTATTAAACTTTATTGCGTTTAGGATTATACCATAACTATGTATCTGAATCAGTATTGGAAGGATGAAAGGTTGGCGTTCAGTACTAACGATGAAGTACTAACCCTTTCTGGCGACTTTGCAGAAAAAATTTGGGTGCCGGATACATTCTTTGCCAACGACAAAAACAGGTAACAGTATCCTAATTTGTAAATGCTTTCTATAGATTTACGCACGAATAATTAATGAGTATAAATTTAATCTCTAATTTTTCCGCATAAAGAAGCAATGAACAAGATTATTTGAGACTCTGAAAATTGATTTGTTATCGTTTACAGCTTCCTTCATGACGTCACTGAGAAAAATAAAATGGTCAGATTGCATAGTGATGGATTTGTTACCTACGGAATGAGATTTACGACTACATTGGCTTGCATGATGGACCTCCACTATTATCCATTGGATAGTCAGAACTGCACAGTGGAAATTGAAAGCTGTAAGATTATTTGAATCATTATCTATCTGACCTGGCCAAACAGTTCTTTGTTTGAAATACTTGGTGTAACTAGGCATATATCCATAATATGTTTTAAACTTTCAGATGGCTACACCGTGTCAGATGTCCTTATGTACTGGAAAGACACTCCTGTGACTGGGGTGGAGGAAGCTGAGCTTCCACAGTTCACAATTACCGGGTACGAAACCAACGACAGAAAGGAAACCCTCGCAACTGGCATCTATCAGCGATTATCACTTTCGTTTAAGCTCCAGCGAAATATCGGTTACTTCATTTTTCAAACGTACCTACCTTCAATACTTATTGTCATGCTCAGTTGGGTGTCATTTTGGATAAATCATGAGGCAACTAGTGCTCGAGTGGCATTAGGTAATTATGACTAAATTACATGTTTTCATCTTCCCTTTTACATGTTGCTTGATGTTGGTGAACTTATTTCGACTGATTGTATTTTTTAAAGGAATTACAACGGTGCTTACAATGACCACCATTAGTACTGGAGTTCGCTCATCTTTACCAAGAATATCTTACGTCAAAGCAATTGACATTTACTTGGTAATGTGTTTCGTTTTCGTTTTCGCCGCATTGCTCGAATATGCGGCTGTTAATTACACGTACTGGGGAGCAAGGGCAAAAAAGAAGGTCAAGCAAAAGTTGAAGGCTGACACTCCAACCAAAAGACAGGAGCAGTGTTTTGGAAATGAAGAAATCATCGAGCTTCAGGTAAAAATTTATGCACCAAATAAGAACTGGTTCCGTTGCTAGTTTGTTCTTTGTACATAAATTAGTGATACTAATAATGTAGGAGCTGCAACTGTCACCAATACCATCCATTCGAAAACGAACATTTGCATCACAAAGTGATCCGTCAATCGGCGCAGCTCAGTCACCGAGATTTCCTCCCAGTTTTAGAATCCACAGACCTCATCACGGGCTTGGCTCGTATGGTATGGGTCCTGGTGGCGGCAGTTTGAGATCACGTGGGCGCTCTCGGTCTTCTCGCCAGCGAGATCAACTTCAACCTCAACCTCCAAAGGTGCTCCAAACTATCCGACGCGGTGCTAACGCATTGAAGGCATCACTTCCAAGAATCCGAGATGTGAATGTGATCGACAAGTATTCGCGAGTTATTTTCCCCGTTTCCTTTATACTCTTTAACGCGGTATATTGGTCCTTCTACTTTTTGTGAGAATCGCCATCTGCCTATTACTATTAAATAGGCAGATGGTAACGCCTCGTGTCAAGTATCGTGTACCGATAAGCTCTTATTTATCATTCATACGAAGCAATTATCAAGTCCAGTCCCCATGTTGCTACCCTCTACTACTGCCAGAGATGCTTTCATGGAGACAATGGTACGTTGCATTACTTCACGCACACTTCATCTTCGCGTGATGACAAAACTTGGACACCTTTTGTAATCAAGCTTCTATTATTGTTTGGTTTCAGGAATCAAAAAACACATTGATGCATTATTATTGTGTCAACGCATTATGTTATCAGATCAACCCATGTTTTTCAGTACATGTCATTCAACTGCTAAGGAACAAATACTACAAATAGTGCCATGATCGTGTACAGTACGAAAAGTATGTAACGGTGACAGTATAATATGAGGTATTAGAGGGTATATCTGATATTAGTTACGCAAAAACTTCGTTCTACCAGATAGGCAGCTAAATCCCGTCTTTCATAGAAATGTGACAAAGAGTAAACTGGTAAAAGTATAAAAATGCCACAACTTAAAAGTTGGTTTTGAACTACGTAGGCCCAGTATTAAAAGATAAACATTACGTATACTGTCGCGTTACAGACCACAAGTTGATCATTTTCTAAGGAGTTCAATTCATTCCCATTTTACCTATCCAGTCTAGCTAGAGATTGATAAAACTGGAGATATAGTTTAACTGGTACTGCTAATTTTAAACATTAAATTGTATTCGTCACTCAATTTAAATAATTTAATGTTCCAGCACCAAGCATTAATGGTCTTGTCAAATGGACCAACCTTCATGTACGAGTGGAACATCTTGGGACATATTTTGTTGAATGATTTTCGAGCATCTGAAATCCTTCATTTTTTGGCTTCGTAATAGCACAATAGCGGTACTGCGCACATAAAAAAATTTAAGGTAAACCAGAGATTCTTGAAAATACTCCATATGGGTTGCTTTGTTTTCAGAAAACAATTTTATAATTAACTCCATTACAGGTATAAACTTATGGATAGGTATATGTCTATTGATATAGATCTATTGGCAAATTCATTGTAATCTTAAGATTGGTTCTACAGAATTGAATGAAATTATTTTATTGTTCCCATCATAATATTATTAGATGGCTAGCGGAATAAAGTTTTGCTACCCTCGTAAAATAGAGAACAACGTACCCTCAGAAACTGAGACTCTCATTAGCCCCTAATTGTTAAAGATTTCTAAATGCGCTATATTTTTTGAGTCTCTTTAAACAGCGATTTTTATCACCATCATCTTAAGTTATGTGTATCAAGAAATGTCAATGTTTTGTGCATAATTTGAAAGTGTAATGTAAGTATGTATATATGCTTTTTTGCTACAAATGTACTATTTTGATTTAAAACTAGTAGGTGCATAAAAGTCAGGACTCAGGACGTTCAACCTGATAATGGATCTTTAGTTAAATCATTTCATCAAAAGTGCTCTGCATACTCAAACATTGAAAATTGAAGCATTGTTAGTTTAATTAATTTTTAAAAAGAACCTTGTTTTACGCACTCGACACGAATAACATACTACAAAATGTGAAGTGCATGCAAATTTTGAGTATTTCTTCATGAGGGTAAAGTTTCCATTACGACGACACATTAAGCATAGCATGTTTTGTAACTGTAAGCTATTTTTTAAAACGTCTTGTTTCGTTATGTACATACCGATCTCATTGAACAAGAACCCAATGTTTTGATTCAGATTAAGAATTTTATAACTAATCCATCTTGTTTAACTAACTGTATGTTTTAGTAATCTGTGTATTTAGGAAAAATAGTGCATTATCAGATAATTGCTAAATTTACGTATTTCGATTCTTGATAACTAAAGAATAATAATAATGCTAATAAGGGAGAAGGGAATGTAATCTTGTGGTGCTATGAATATTTAGGAAGAGTTTTTTCTTCAGGTGCTTGTTTATTAAGGCAAATGGACAGTCTATGTTTAAGGTTGATAGGAAAATGAGTGGTTTGTGGGCCAGTAAAACATTAGACAAGATACTAACAGAACACACTGCTACTGCTCCTACAGCAGAACTGTCAAACGTGTGAAATTGATTACCATCCGTTTAAGCTAATCAGCCACTGATTGATGAGATGATGAAATGCTTTATGCATATGGCATGAACATTTATACTACGTGTAATGTTAGAAGTACATGTCCACGAATTAATTGATGCTACACATTGGTTCTAGCAATAGTAAAGTAAAGCTCACCATACTAAAGGATTAAATTAAGAATAAGTTGTAACGAAAACAATTTTCCTGTAATTTCCAATTGCAGGCAAGTTTCAAGGATGTCTTCGTATACACCGCGCAGGTATTACTCGTTAAGAATAGTGGTAGCATGTTAATTTATATATTATGTTAATGCCAAGAGATAATAGCCAATTAAATCAATTAAAACACAAATTAAACATTGTTGCTTTAAGTTAGATGGTGTAATGCTATCAAATTGAAGCGAAAGGGTAAAAGTGGGTACTTTCTCACGTATTATTATAGAAATTAGATATGACAATACCGATACGGTACTGCAGTACTTGTTTCTGTCAAAGTACTGCACTATCGCTAAATTATCATGCTCTTCTACAGTACAGTATAATGTATAATATTAATATTGCATGCTTAGTGATTCACTGTAAGTTTAATGTAGGCTTTGCATCATGTATGAATGAATATGTGCATATATCAATATAAGAGCAGAGTGAAAGATCCAATAGAGAAAAGATTTTGGAACATTGATTTCAAGAGAATCGTCATAAATACTTAAGTTGTTAGCACGATGGTTGGAATGGAGCATGCAAATGATTCACACACATATTGTTAAAGTATTAATCCTATATGATACGTAATGAGCTACTGAAGGGAATAAAATGTATTTCTGTAGCATGAATGAAGATGGAAGTTTTGTTGTTTCATGACTATTAAATTTACAAAATTGAATACTTATTTATTGATTTCGTTTTCTGTGTAGCGTCTACCATCATTTAGCATCGTACCTGCATTCATGAACTACTCTAAGCTTAAAACATTCAAATGTATAATGTCGATTATCATCCAGCTAATGTTGAATAATGTTATCTGATTTGGTACTGCGAGGCATCTATCATCTTCTTGACGTCTTTAGATGTGGGAAACTTGTCACTGAAAAATGTGGGCCATCGCTTCATCGTCATTCTTTAATCACATCATCATCGCATCTTCAGGCTAGTGTATCTATCAAAGTAACTGACAATTTCTTTACAAGAGAAGTTTCTTTACCGACTAATCAAACGAGTGGAGTTCTCTTTATTGAACTGCTATAGACGCAAATAATTCTCAAGAGACAATAATGGCTGTAAAAAATATTTTGTTAGGGATAGCAGAATTCGAAAAGTTTGTAGGAATAGGACACCCAATAAGTACCCATGACAACTTATCTTGCTATGGACAGATACCAAGACCCGGTTTTATTGGGCATTTGGATGGGTAGGTAATATAGCAAAGCGTGCTTAGTGCTTTTGAGCTTCTAGTTATTTAAATTGCATCTTTACTATTTTTCTGCTTCAGTAACGATTGACTGCAAAAAGAGACGTTACAATTTTTGCTGTTAGATTTGAATGTTGCTGACTGACAGCACAACAAGACTAAGAATGAAATGTAGTAATGAATCGCTTGTGTTAATACCAAGGTTGAGATCCTCACGACGACGCCAACAAGCAAACTATCTCATCCGTGAAAATGACAATGGACCGCATTTGTTTGTTATTAGATCGTACAATTTTTGGTGAGAAGTGAGAACCTTCATCAATTCGCCATAAATTACAGTAAATGTTTCGACGAATTATCAAATATACAACCTATAATAATAACCGGTATTGTTATATTCCTCTAAAACGTGGCCTAAAAAGATTGTTTTCTATAAGACACATTAACAATATAATATGAAGCATTGTACTGCACTGTAATGCAGTGCATGTAATATGGCAGGGTTCTACTTCACACCTTAAAACACAATATACAATAATACAATACGTAAAATATGTGGTCAAGTTTTAATGCGAATTACAGAATTATAAATTAAACAGGCCTAACCTATCCCGTGCAGTAGGAAAAGAATATAAATTTATTGGTGTATTAACCAATCATTTTTTATAGCGGTATTATAAAATTAGTCAACTCAAATATATTAACTATTCACCTGGAGATGTAGATCAAAGATTCGACAGTATCGTTCTTCTGGAATTTTCAAAAACTTATTCGAATTTCCTCATTTTTATGCAAATTCAATGATTAATTCAATTCATAATTATACTCTGTTGAAATTACTGATCGAGAAAATAAATGATATTGTCGTACAAAAATAAAATGCCTCCTGCGACCTGTGAGCATGTTACATTTTTAACTTGAAGTTAAAACTTACTCAAATTTTAAAAGCGCAATCATGAGTTTCCTTGTGCGAAGCGTTTACCTATTTTAGAAATCATTGAAATGGTGTGCTATTAAAATAAAATAAAACTGATGATGAATTGTCATTTAATATAATCTCCATCACACCTTCAGTTGTTGATTTTGTCAAGGCATGTTCATCAACAAAAGAGATGAATCTGTGACAAGGAGAAATAAGTCACATTAAAATTGTGCCGAGCAAAAAAGGTTGAAAGTTGTAGTTAATGGTTCCTAAATAAATAAAAGATACAAAAAACGCGTTCAGTTCTTAAATACCCCGTTTATCCCAACTTTATCTTATTCACTGCCTCCTATTCGCCGCATCATCATTGCCAACAGATTTTCGACGGAACGCCTGTATGTGCATTGTTCATTCACATCTGTCAGCGACAACGAATACAATGCAGCACATCTTTTTTGCTGTTACTAATCGTACTACAATTCCATCTGCAAGAAAAACAGCAAAAATTTATTGGCACAACTCTATTCTGACTCCACGAGTTAATTCTTAGACAGATTTTCGTTAACAGGCCACTCATTTCAAATTGAGTGCATGATATAAATTGCATTGTCCAGTCCAGAACACTCCTCTCGAGTCAGTCCGTTTTACTTAAAAATTTGACGCTCCAAAATGTAATGGTCATTCCAATATGTCTGATTTTCATACATTTAACATTTCATTATTATAAATAAAAATCTCACACCCTCAACATCAACTAGTATTCGTACCTTGATGTACCCACTTTGAGCTCCATGAAAATCATAGTTTGTCCATTGTCATATCGATTCTGATATAAACAATAGAAAAGAAGAAAGGCAACATGTTTCTGTTTAGTTGATTAAGCTATATGCTAAAGATTGAGATGTTTTGCTGGACGTATTGCAGAGAATTCGTCCTAAACCAGATTATCCTGATTACTTGCGTCATCTAGTTTCTCTGAAAGTTATTTGTAGAAGTACTTTTTATGATGGGGTGGAAATGGTGGAATAAAATAAGCATTTAATCAGAAAGACAACGCACAAATATAAACAAAAAATTTGGTGTGGCTTCTTCCTTTTGGGTTAATTATCATGATGATCATGAGTGTGGAAACCATATTATTCTTGTGATAATAACTTTTCTGACACAAACGCTTTATCGCCAAGCGTAATCCGGTGTATCTAAATTATCTGTCTCATCTACGCAGTGGTTTCGTTGGTCACAAGCAAGCAGATGCAGGAATGGATATAATAAAGAATAATATGACAAATGACATGAACCTAATGATTAAATATACGGATATGGAGCGGCATCACACATATTGCATTGCGCCTCATTGCTATTGTTATTGCTTTGGATACGGCTGCTAAAACCAAATTTATCTTTGTTGTGTCATTTTTCAGTGTTAAAAAGTGCTGTCGCAGCAGCGAGATCGCGTCCTTGGACTTAAGGATGTTCTAAAGGCTTTCATAGTTCTAGAGACACCTTCGCTTCGTTTTCGTCTTATATCGTTTGAATCGGCCATAAAATATAAAGTAACAAAAAAGTTGAAAGGGAAGAAGAGCACTGCATGAGACCATTCTCTGGTTTAATGAGCCATAACATTCCTTCGATATGGTGGTGCTATATGCTAATTCTACAGTGCATTCTGCAAACATTTCAAATTCTCAACATCTAATTCAGTCATGAAAGGGACCTCTGTTTTTTATTTTGCCAATGGCGCTCTTAACATTGATAATATTGTCTAAATTAGGTAGATAGGTTGTGAGGTTGCAAAAATAACAATTGAGTAGTTTAGTTTTAGTTTAGAGCATCGGAATTTGTTTCGGAATACACGATAAAACAAACTTGACTTTTGTCATTGAGTATTGTCACAAAAAAAGCAAGATGACAGCAGATAACTAAATATATATCACAACAACTCTCTTTACAACATCTTATTCATTTGTTCATCAAAACCCTACACACTTCTGTTTCCACTTCTCTCATGCACCTCATCGCGTTGCATGAACCCAACGAGATAGATTACTTATTGGTTTTAGAAATGAAGCGTCTCATTTTAAGATGCTTATAAATAAATGGGAGAAAAATACTGACCGTTTTTTTGGGTAAGTAAAAGTTACACGATTCATGTCTTTAAAAATCCTAATTTTTTCCTACTAAAACGTGAAAAATCAAACGGTTATGAAAAATTCTAATTAACAGTAGTCCTAACTCACGACAGACGACTGGGATTTTTTCTTAATAGCTTCGAAAGATATAGTTTTTGCGAAAGATGAATGAATTATATAGAAAAATGAAAATGTCTCGAGCAGAATTTAGAACGTGTGTTGGTAGAAAGTAGTTGCAGTTGGGAAACAGAATAAATTAAATGAATGCGGAATGAATATAATAATAGCAAATTTTAATGGCCATCATTAACATCATGTCGCATATAGTCATGAAGTAACCAAGACAATGAAATGGAATCCATCACCACTCAAAAATGTGCAAAAATAAATAGAGGATGGTTTTTAGTTGTCCTTTGTTGCATTTTCATTGCTTACGATTATGACAAGAAGAAGAAGAAAATGCGAGACTCTGTGCATTGGCCATGTCATGCCGTTTCGAATTTTGCTAAACAATGAGAGGAGGAGGAGGATGTGCGCGATAACAAATTAGGCTTGTGCAGAGTGAATGGATAGCAATAATTGCTTACTCAACCGTTCGTTCGGGATTTAGAGTAGACAAGAGATGTCAGATTTTGAAGCACTCCCCATAATAACAGATAATAGAAATGATATTGCGTCTTGTGTCCTATGCTTTTTATTACTGTTACATGATGAATAAGAGTCAATGAGCATCTTAATATCTTAACAAAAATCACCTCATCAGTGTCATAACACACCATCTTCATGATGACTATCATTACCACTACACTATCACCCTCAACCACCGCCAATGAAAAAAAGCAACGGCCACTCTCGTTCGATGTGAAGACAGTTAGATGCCAATAATTGTAAAGTGATGATGATGATTCTTATTGCCACATTGATGCAAGCAGTTATGTGTGTGAGGTGCATCAACCTAGGAGAACATTTTATTTTTGTCGGTGGATGTACTTCGTGCAAATATTAATTTTTAAAGATCACTTACGATCAGTGATGAATATATTAACCTACGAAGAACAACTATTTAATTTAGCTGAATGCGTCTGAGAGTAGTCGCATAGATTAAATTAAACCATTTAGAGATCACAATCATCATCACCAATTCATTACACAAATGATGATATCATTGTTCGGCAATCGCGACGTGTTTGCTTGTTTTAACAACACAAACTGTGTACATAATCCGCAAAAAACGAAGGTTCGTCTTGGTAACCAAATATTCTAGCAGTAATATTCAAAAATTTATCGCCTACATATCTGCTCAAAACATCTCATGATCCCCTACGACCTTTCCCTTCATTTCCTCTACACCTTTTGTCTTTGTTCGTGTGTTAGTTTCGTAAATGCCCTAAACCATAATTAAGCAACACGAGAATGAGGCATAAGGTTTAAAACTGATTAATTGTAAGAAGGAAAAATGACAGAAAAAGTACACATACCCTAGGTAAAGCCTATTTTGTGCAAGCAGAAATGGATTCATAAGCCGACTCACATGCATATAATTTTATGTTATTTGAGGGAAACCCTTCACTAAATTTAGCAAACTTGGACGATCACTATTTAGGAGAATATATAAGCATGCGAAATCTTTAATCGCCCTCATAACAATACGAATTCGTGATATGATGAGCGAATTTAAATTGCTGGTAGATCTCGCACTTTGATTGGAGTGATGCATGCAGGTATATCCTTACTTGTAGCTAGTTGATCGTAGTGTGTACAGATAAAATGTTTCGTAATCCATTTTCCTTTAACAGTTTTCAAAATTCTGTAATCTGTACTTATTCGGTGATCAAGTGATCAGTAAAGGTATGTACAAACAATATGGTAGCGTAGTGCCTACAGGCTTGGTTGAGTGTGCGTGTTATTTTGGTAACGTGCGTGAGAGCGTTCATAATATCTGGCGATAGTGGCGATTTATAAATTGTTTAAAAAGTTTTATTTCGGCCACAAAATATTCACATCTCTAACTAAGCATGTATTTTACAGTAAAAACTTCACTTAAATTTTTACTTAAAGAAACTTACACCTTCAACCTTCGCACTGAAATCTGCACAGATCAAATTTAAACGATCGGTTAGCATGCTTTTTCTCGACTTTAGCAGTTAAGCAATGAAACAACGTTGCAATACGTTCTAATATTTGTATTAGTAGACAAGATTGAGAATTTAAAAGTTCACATCATTTGCGTTTACATAATTTTAAAATTTCATGTAAAAATTTCATTTATAACTTGCTAATTAAAATATCTTCCTTCTTCAATACTGATAGAGGCATATCAAATGGAAACATTCAGGGTTTAGTATTTTGACAAAAAATAACCGAATAATTCAAATAAAAGTTACCTATTGGTGAAAGCAGCCTTGAAATCATATATTAGGCTTACCTTTCACTTATCGAAATACTTGTCAAACTTTATTAATTATTTGATGAGTTCAACATAACACCAAGGTTGACAACAGAATATTTAAAGTTAAGAGCTATAAGTTTGTAATGTTCATTCGTATTCAAACAGTAATTAGTTATGATGCTTATTAATACTTATTCATAAAAGATATTATCATGTATTTTACTAGAACCAGAACTTAAAGTGTCTGCATACCGACAATTTTTCTGTAGCAAATACCAAACACTGAAACGATTATAAGATTCATGCATAGCATCCCATCCCTAGCTTTTGAATTTTCAGCCATCTAAACTGTTACGTTTTTATCACAATTGAGTTTAGTAATTAAGCTGTAAGGAATAAGAGATATGAATGATGAAATGAAATGTGCAAATTGTGCTCGGACAGGCTAGTTCATCTTGTGCGCGAGCACTGAACACAATTACAGCACTACTTCCATTTAACAAAAGTAAATTATGCATTGTTAGTTTAAAATTGTGACTACCATTCTGATATTATTAGTAACAGAGAAAATGCATTATTCTAGGACACTGTTGTAATTCGCCCACCGTAATGTAAACTACCTCGGTTAAAACTTGCCAGAGAATTCATAATTGCAACTTGCTACTACTGTGCCTTAACTTTACAACAAAACTGTAAATGGATCATTTTTATTGTGGCAAGCGTTGCTTTCTACTCTGCAAGACTAAAATTCAGAGCGAGAATCACACGAGCATTTAATTCCATAGCGTTAATCGAAATTTTAACTGTAGAGGATTGTAAAACCTAACTGATTCAGTAAGCGACCTTCTTTTATGCTTCACTGAGTTTTAATAGTTGATTCAAAAGTTTGTCTATTCTTTACAGCTGCATCTAGGTCAATCCCCCTTTTCTTACGATTTGTCAAGGTAGAAATAGGCTTAGGGCATTGATATGCAGAATTGTCTCAAAATAAACACAAAATACACAAAAACTGATCTTGCACAAACGTTGCAAAAATCCGCATAACAATTTTCCAACTATAATTTTGCAAAACATTTATGCTTCCTAAACCTAAAACCTTCTAAGCAAATGAGAAAAATCTGGATTTCATTGCATTAAACATATGAATACTTGAAATGAATCATAATATAATATATTAGGGAAAATGAAAAACTCCCAATATCACTGCTTATGAATATTAATATTAGTCCCAAAAAGCAAAATTTTAAGAAACACGAAAATATTGTTAAAGTTTGATATTGCTCCTCAACTAACTCATCCAAACGACCTCCAAAAAGTCCGGGAATGGCTTGGCGAGAAGTTCAACTCTACCTTGGAAAAATTTATTAATTCAATTTATTGCTACATATTTCGTGAGTTGCCGTGAATTTCCAAAATTCTTAAGCATCCTCAATGCTTAGATGGGCGTGCTAGAATGAACATATATTTCATGCGAGGGAAAATTATTGTTGACAAATGATAGGAGGAAGTAAAAAAAAGCACACATGTTCATCAAATAATTGTTAAAATATTAATACGGTTAAAGTGCCAAGTATGAGGCATTTGCCAAAATAAATAATATGACAATATGGTAGCACCAGTATTACTATCAAGATTTCATGAAATGCAGAAAATTCATGATAGGAAGGAATTCGTGGTCCTCCTCATCCTCATCTAATAGCCAAAGTATCTTGTTAAGCTATCTCAAATCTAGGGCGAATTACACACGTCAAACGTCAAAACGAACGTGTTATTTATTGCAAAAACATGGCCGTCGATGCACTGCAATCTAAAATCTACAAGTACCAACTTGGAGACGTCATCATCAGGGATGATGGTCAAGCTGCTTCCCAACTGTTTCTAACGCGAGAATATAATATATAGGCATTAATAAAATAATAAGAGTATGCGACCTACCTTTACATATAATGCACCTAATATATGCAAGATAATTGCGAGCCTTTAAGACACATTAATTTTTTGTAAATGGCTTTTTATATTCAAGTTGAAATCTGCCTGTTACTATTAACGTTTTAATATCCACTACCCATTCTGGTCAATCTATTTATTTATACAGCACTGATAAAAACTGTTCTTCTATGACTTGAAAGTCAATAACGGATACTTTCTCAGTATGGATAATCATTCTAGTTAATCTAAGGCACGACCCATCCACTAAATAGGAAGGAATTCCGAATATAATAGGTATGCGTAACTGCTTTTATTGCTTCTGCTGATTTGCTATCATTCCATAATGCGAACAGTGAGCACTAACAACAGCAACCCAGTAATAAATTGAAAATCTCATAATTCATTGCCACTACTGTATCACTGAACGAGAAAAGAATTTGCATTACTTGGACCTCGAGTTGGAATAGCTAAATTTTAATTTAATGGCATATTGTAATAATTTAATTACATATTGCTACTTGGTAAAAAATAATATTTGTTCAATGTGTATGATAAGACGTAATTGGAAAAACTTTCTGCTGGAAGGATGCAGGAACCTTGCACTAAATTTCAAATGATCCGATAAATTTTGTAGTTTATATAGTGGCTATATAAATAATCTAGTACTATTATAGTAATGACTACTACATTCCTAACTTTATAACCATTTTTTTCTCTTTCATCTTGGTATTTTGAACCGTTTCTGTAACATTAAGTGGCTGTAATAAACACCAACCGCGACCGTGTGCATAATTTATCTTACTGACACATTATACAGCAAAGTGTCTGACACGCACAATTAATATTTAACCCCTCCGTAAATTTGATATTTTTTGCGTACCCGAATCACATAAAACGTTATCTTCAAGTTTGTTGTAGGGAAGAGTATAAAAACTAACAAATCCAGATATTTGTGAAGAGCTCACGTTTCCCATAAAATTTTAAGCCATTCATGGTCACTATGTCGATTAATGAATCCATTCAAATAATAACTGTTTGAAATGTTATAAAGATACTATATAAACGCATATAAGTATCTTTGTATTATTCTAATGGGCAGAGAAGCAGGCGGGGTGTCCAGCGTAAGGAAATTAATCATGGCAGGCAGTAGGATGGCGACGGCGGCATCAATGCAAAAAAAGTTTTTGTATCAAACTGAGTAAGTAATATATACATTTTAAAAAGTACTTCATCTTAATACGGTATAAAACGATGATTTTATTGAATTTAATATAGGATGACTCAATGCACAGAAGCTCCAAATTTCTGAGTGATGAGGTCCTTGGTACCTTTGACATGAGCATGTATGCAAGAAAATAAATAGATATTATAAATAAAAGTTCAAAACTAAATATTCGTGGTCACGCCATTAAACCCAATAAATTAACTGGGCATGGAGGCAGGTTTATTCAAACAATTTATTGAAAAAGCGATTGCGCATTTTGTTGTTTGGATGCCATTATCTTGAAGCAATATCATCCATGGTACCACAACCCATTGTCATCGACTATACCTGTACCTTACCTATAATAGGTATATTCTCCACAAATTATTGCTGCCCATTTCCATTGTACTTTTTTTCTTCCGTTTTTACTACAAGAGTGGGAAAATCATTAATTATGTTCTGGTCAGAGCAGTATTGATGCAAGCTAAATGTAAGTGATCAAATTGTTTAAAAAATTGTCCAATTTCCTTCTATCAATGGATTGATAGAGCAAGTAAATTGGAATGTTGGCACTGGTTGGGGTTACGTGAAGGTATCAAAAGTAAGGAACTAAACCTGATTATTCTGATAAACAAGAAAAAATCATGTAATGTGCCTTATCACAATCACGTTTAACATTATTATAATACCTAACCCATTTACTGTCAAGTTTCACATCACTTGTGTACTTACAGGGTGGATCCTTGCAAGTTACACCACCCCTTGTCCTGTGTGCCATGTGCCTATCTAAACCTATCCAACCGTGCGTCTATGCATAAAGCTTTCAATTCAATAGTGGCCAGAGAAATATGAAGAAAAGTCCTTCATGGTATTGTTTGTTGAGCAAATACGACAGATCAGCACGCAGCGCCCATTGTTGGAGCATGAATTAGTTGGCAGTGCTGGTGATATTGGTGCCGAAAGACGGCAACTTTTGTAATTGAGAATTAAAGTGGAAGATTGGAAGCACTAATAAAAAGTAATGAGAGGGAAATTCAGGAGCAAACAACAATGAAAAATAATAATTTGATTCGTTTTGTGCATTCTTGATTCAATCATTCGGGCCCTGGCATTCACTTCTCATTTTCATTGACCAATGTCAAAGATAAGCCAAAACTAAATATCACGTTTCACTAGCTGGATACGAAGGGATAAACAATTTTATATTAATTAAGAATAAACTTGAACTTGCGCTTCATTGAGCAAATTCACAAAGATCTGCATCATCATCATCAGATAGAAGTAGCCCAGGTTTTACTTCCTTTTCTGACAGCATAAAATATTTATAATGTCATCACCGTACACATGACATTTTTAGAATATCATTTACGCTGATATAGAGGCAGCATTAGTGATACCGTTACTTGGTATATGCGAACAATTACAAACAAAAAAAATCATTTTCAATCTCCCATTCAGCGCTCAGTTTAACAACTGTGACATGAACTGGTACTGATTTGATGAATCATTAGAACGCTCGTTGGATTGCGCTTGAGATTCTGTCAAAATGCTCCGTGCATCAAATAATAAATAAGGAAGCGTGCTGTGAAAGGGGTGCTGGTGATTGTAATTAAGTGATGATCAATAGGAAATATGGGTTCACAATGCTGACAGTTTTCCAGTCAATAACAACGCATTCCAACAACTCCAAAGACTGTCAGCGGCAAGCTGGGATTTGGTATATGTGTTTGATAAACAAAGAGCTGAATCATTTTTTCCATTAAAGCCAGTCTTCGTTAGGTGCGATATGAATAGCCTTTTTACTCTCGGTTATTCTTCTGTCACGTCAAGGCAGTCATGTATTCGCTCCATTATAATTTATTATTAGCAAACTATTATTGAGATATGATATTTAAGTTTGATCTTCATTTGCTTATTGGTTTCATCTGTCATGTCAACCATAATAATGTTGTGTAAAAAATACATCATACATTTTTTTCTCACTAGGAATGTACCCTGCATGTCACCTAGTCAAAATAGATTCATCGAATTTGATAAATGCCATTGACTCCTATGCGGAGAAGTTGAAAAATGTCTCTGGGGTGACTTGATACTTCACGCTAATCTTGCCATCCATAAACCGTTACGCAAGGGAATGCATCGTTTTAATTTCAGTTTTTAATAAATTTTCTATTTCTGGCTTATTTCGTTTTTATTCGTGCTTATTATAATTAACAAACTACTTCGTTGCTCTTGAAATAGACAAAGGCGGGGTCCGGACGAAATTATAGGTTTCTTGTTGGAATTCCATAGTTGCATGAAGATATATCATATAAAATTTCCTTTAAAATATCCAAGGTGCATGCAAAAGGACCAATGATCTGGCAACGGTTACATAGGCTCATGATACAGTTGGAGGGAGATCTCCAAAATCAAAAGTATTTTATGGCATTTTCTCCCAACTTTTTGGTAGTGGGCAGGACAGAGTCGTCATGATTTGATATGTCATCCATTTGCTACATGGCATTTGCTTTAGCTGCATCATAAAGCTTTTGCTAAATTAAGGGAATTTTAAAAATGCATAGGTATATGCATAGAATATTATTCCTTTGCTTACGTAAGTACACAAAAATTGCTTTGTACTTGGACTGTGCTGTTTCAAATGACAGCATTATTGATGCTCATACTTTACACCTTTAAAACTCAACTTTTCTGAGCAATTCTTTGTGCAAATGCGACAATGGAAAGTAATTTGAGTGAATTCTAAACCTGCTAAAAGACTGCATCCAACCATTCCATCAACGTTAATACTTGACACTGAAAAGATAATTTAATTGCTTATTATGCGAAGCACGTCTATAATCATCTCTCTTAAGGGAGTCCTATGATTAGAATGCTTCTCTCAAAACTAGCCAAAGACAATAAAATTGACGTGGAGGAACCTTCACATGTCAGTTTAGTATTATGTGCCTAATAATACACATACGTAGGTAAGTAATCGGATATATTTATTTGCAGATAATGAGGACAAATTTATAATCCCCGTTAAGTGCAGATTCTTCTCCTTTGTCGTAGCTTAACTCACAATTACCAATTGAGCTTTAATAGGTAAAGCTGTATAATTGTATGCATATTTTTGCACCAGTTGTAAAAGAAATCACATATTATGTAGCCCTCTCCTTCACAATTATGGCATTTGAGTTGACAATTCACATTCAAATCATGAGAAACAAGTAAGGGTCGACTTCAGATTTCAGACTAATTACAGTCATCAACTATCAACTGTCTAGTATATTTTCTTGTGTTTATGCATCTTAAAAATATTCAATGCCATTGCCACCTTAGTCTTCTGATTCCGAATAAAAAAGTGTCAATCATATTGATGGCTAATTTCAAGAAAACTGAAAAGTATTCTTTACAAAGACACGTGCTTATACGTATGTTTAAAATCATAAGAATAACCATCAGATACTCTCCATGGTCACAGCCCACAGCATTCTCAAATAGAATGCAAATCTTCCATTAGAAACCATTCATATAAAAAAATGTAGACATAGTGCATGTGTATTGCCATTTCTTAAAAGCAAAGCTAGACGAAAATCAATTATGCTAGTTCTCAGACATTTGATGAACTTTTGAAGAGAATACCTAAGTACTTCTTGTTTTCAAACATATATCATATCGTGTATATGGTGATATGGTCGACAGAGTCAAATTCGTTACAAACGTCAATATTTGGAGATCATGATCATTTTTTGTTACATTTGCAAAACTTCACAAATCAGGCATAGTTACGTGTTAAATTAAATATAGTACGAGCGGATATTGGCACGAATATCCCTCCTCATCTAGTTCAGTTTATTAAAGTCAGTGATATCCACTGTTTTTCCTCACTGCTACTTGCGAAAAGTGATTGATTTGTCTGCTAATTTTAACATTACTTTTATTAATGGATGCGAGCTACGTGAGTGGAAATGAACTAGAAATGAATAAAAAATTACGATAAATGGTTCATCATTTGTCGAGATTATTATTATTATTATATCAAGTTGTATAGAAAAATTTTAAACACACATATCCCTCTTGTAAGCGGTCTCCTTAACGAACTGATCACTGAGTCGCGTCGCGAAGAGATCTGACCGTTAAAGTGTATATTTGCATAACATATTATGCAGCTATGTCGTTTTTACGCTTTTCTAGGACTCATTACGGATATTATGGTTGTGGTTCCTTCCCACTCCTTACAACATCTTACACCCTTTCCTTTTTTCCGCATCTGAACAAAAACATTCAAAAATTCAAGGACCTGCATTCGATTGCCCGAGTAATTACGTAAAAGTGTCTGGTCAAGGTAAGGTTCATATTCGTCTTACTTTTCAGTTGCAAGGGAAACTGCGCATGTGGAGACTGCAATCGCTCACGGCAAATTCCACACAATCAATTCATTGACGCTGACGAACTAATTTGAGAACGGATATTGATACAATGAACCTGATTACTGGGTGAGTGCTTGGACGCATACAGGAGTTATCACATTCTTACACAAACTATTCTCTGCATTTGCAATTTGGAGGAATCGCATTTTCAGTTTTTCAACTAAAATAATGTATTGTTTCTCACTACATGATTTGAAAGGGATGACCAATGCTTTATATTATGTTCGTAATCTCTCGATGAGGACAATAGAAAGTCTTGCGTATTGTCTATTGTACTCGTGCACATGACTAAACCTAAGGTGCGTATAACCTGCGTACTCCTGATTGTTGAAATTTTTTATACTGCTTTTGAATCTGTGATAAAACGCGATGAAAATAGGTAGATAGATATACCCACGTACCAATCTTTGTAAACGCCATTTTCTATTGCATTTTGCATTGTATTATGTAAGCACACAAGCTATTTGCAACGATGAATTTTTTGCTCAAGTCTATTATTGTTAACAAAAAAGTTTAATATTTTTTTACAGAGAAGGTCGTTTCAATCTAAAAATAAAGGGAAAGGAAGTAAACCTGCGTGTGAGGACAGGTGGTGGACACTGCAACTTGCGTTTTACAAAAGACCTTTAAAATGGATATGCGACCGGTTTTATTGAAAAAAGAAGTAAAACTCTATTGAAGAGCATAAGACTCTCTACAATTTTTACCATGTTGATCAATCTGTTGGTTGACAACAAGAGATGACAGAAGTGGAGCACAAGAACAACAACAATGCTGAAGCGACCATCATCATTGTCTTTGTACTTGCATCCCTAAGAATAGTATCATTACGCGGTTAAGGTTAAAACATGAAAGTTGCAGTGTCGGTTCAGGTTGGAACACACAAGAAGTGTGCATTGTGAGCATTGTTTTTAACAGAGCGCTCTACTAAAATTCAAAATTATAATGAATAACGGAAGGTTAGTTGAGGAACTACATTTAAGAAACTGTTTAGTCAGGCACAACATCACGACGGGACACTATAGACACGAACAAGTGCCGCATATTTCTATTTCGTAGTGAAGGCATGCATATAGCGGATGATATCCTGCTAACTACTAATTGCCTGGGAGATAACGCGAACAGAAGCCATCAAGATCAGAACATCATATATAAATGCACAGGTTGCTTGAAGCCAGCAGATCAGTGTCAACTAAAATCTGGCATAATACTGATAGCCATTTTTTTGTGGTTGTTGATACCAGGAGCAACGTTGTACGCAGATTAAAGGGACATGTGTAGGATGACGATGTTGATTAACTATTATGATGATAGTTTTGATCTTGATTAGAAATAGGAATTCGGAAGATGAGATGTCGATTGTATCTACTATCAAATAGGTTCCCTTCCGGCCATGTCTCATATAAAATGGCACTCTCCCTTCATGAATGCATGCATAAATAGACATGATACTATTACGAACATGACAACAACAACTAATTAATATCATTGAAATGTTATTCCCCCAAGACATAAGAAGAAAGCAATTCTGATCAGCGAGATGAGATGACCCTGATGACAAGCCAAGTAAATGAAATATTAAAAGGTGGCAACAGTAAAACAGTTAAAATCACAAATGATAAGGTATTACGAGCACAATGGGGTTGAGAATTCAAATGATGATGAATGGCGTATTACAAATCATTGATATTCATATGCCTTCCGGCATGGGACGGCATGCGAACACACACACAGACACGCCAATCGATGATTAATTTTTGTCAGCAAAAAATGTATGATTTGTTTACATGTTTACCAATTGCGGAGGTGCTAATACAAGTAATTTATAGTAAAACAAAATGTTTGACAGCAGCGTGACAAGTTTATCATTAAATCTTCATTTGCTATAGCAAAGCACTAACTACCGTATTTTCTGTATTTATAGCCTCCCTAAATTTATAGCCCCCTATATTTATAGCCTTAGAAAACCGAGGCAAAT
>JAQIXX010001418.1:0-34200 GCA_034700605.1 Willowsia nigromaculata
GGCGGTATGGTAGGTGACAACAGGACCGGAACATTGGATTCATTATTTGGCACCGGCGAGCAACCACCTGCTGGAGTTAAATACTGAGGAGATGAAGGGTCTGCTGAATCAACGGAACTTGTGGATGGAAGTGGGATTATTCGTGGTCTTGGTGTAGTTTTAGGACTCCGTAGTACAGCCACCTCTTCCTGGAAAGTTGGTGCATCTTGAATTGGTGATGGAGGAGGTGAGGGAATAGGGGATGGTGGTGGAGATGGCAAAACTTCTTCCGCCTCGGTGCATGTATTGACCACTGATACTGAAGGTACTGGAGGTGGCGGTTGCGGAGGAGGGACTATTTTGAGCCGTAACTTTGGACGCTTTGTAAACTCTGCCATAGTAGATTTACTTCTCCCCAACTTGGACAAAGGGATTCTTGTGGGTGCACTGGATTTGGATGTTGTCGCTCTCAATGTTGAACTATCAATTTCACCAACAATTCCTTTCCGAGCTGGCTTCACAGGAGGAGTTTTAATTTCATTGTCTGTATTTTCATCTTGTGAGTTTGACCTGGAACGCCTTCTGTAGTACCCAGTCATGTGCACAGACTCCGGGTTCTCTTCATAGGTCCCTTTTGGATTTGCAAATAAGTTACCCGATGTCAAGTTCAAAAGCGACATTCGTTTCGTTTTGTTTATGGAAGGTGATTTGGATGATGTTTTTCCTAGTCCGAGTGGAAGAAAGCTAAGATTGAGTAAGGAACCAAATGTAGGCTTGAGTGATGACTTGTTTTCACCAGGGCTGCTCATACTTCCACGGTGACTTTCAATGGGTGCCTTGTTCTCCCGACGAGAAAGTGAAAAGGAATTATCTGTTGGAAATATGCATGTTGTTGTAGACCTGTGATGGCGAGGTATGAGACTAGCCCGATTAACCTTGCTTCTTCTTTCGACAGCATAGCTTGGCTCAGATTCTCCATTTTCTGCTATTGGACTCTCCGTTGTACTCCCTTCAGTTACATGGCCTGTGTCTAAATCGAGACTCCTTTGTGTTGAGATCGGGGATGCTTTTGAACCAAATCCTACATGCTTAACATGAACGAAATTGGAGGGGTCACTTATATCTTCCTTTTTAATTCGTCTTTGTTTCCGCATTTTTGCACACTTATGAGCGAAATCGCTAAAAAGTTAGTTTGTATCCACCAGTTGATCGAAACTAAATAATGTACAGGACTGAATTGGTTCACGGATTGAAATTAGTTTGATTTCCATTGCTTTACTAATGGTAAGAGAAAAATTTCCTATACAGCGAACAATTCACAAAAATCATAACTTCCTCTTATTGCATTTGATTTAAAGTATAAAGGAAATAGCTTGAATAACAAGTGACAAGCCTCGACCAGGCCATACTGCCTCACTGATAACGATAACGAGGAAAATGGTTACATGTTCCAAAAACCACAAACCAAACCTATGAAGACGATAATAATGAATCAGTTAGATGTGAAGCTTTTGGTGGATTTTGGACAATTGGACAAACAACAAAAGAAAGTGCTTTGGACATGTACATATTAGAAAATAAGAACGCTATACTGGAAGGAAAATAATTGCTGGATTTCATTTATTTATCATTACACAAGTGATGACAGTACACTCACCAGTCGACTAGTCCAAGTTGTGTACAAATAAAATAATCTCTTTGCATTATGCTGTTATGTTATTTACGCAACATACCCATTTAAAACTGCAAGATCCTTTATCCACGTCCAGCAAGTAGTTCGAGGTTTATAATGATTTAGAACAGAAGACACCACTTATTATCAAGAGTGTAGAGATACAACTGCATCAATAGCTGTCCGCGTTTCATATTCATTAAACCATTTAGTGCATATATGTACAAAAATGAATCTTATTTGTCTGTATTATTATGCATATTCCCTACAAAATTGGTGTTTAGATGAAATCTAGGAAAGATTTTTCCCCTTATTATTTTATTGAATGAATGAAGTTTGCTGAGTTTAATATGCAGAGGTTAGCTAGATATTATTACACAAACATATAATGGACTAAGCGTGTATTTAAACACAAAACTGCTAACTGCCTTTTATGGACATCAACCGAGCAAAACGAATTGCGTTATTGCATTGCAAAGTACACAAATCAGAGCAAACAACGACACCTTATTGTATACAAAATTTCATTCCTGTACAATTTTATGAGTCATTTATTATCAAATAATTTTAATAAAATGACTAAAATTGTAGCATTTAGGCATTATGCGTAATTTGCTGTTTGCTACAAGAATAAGCAGAAATGGTCACGGTACATTGCTTCATTCTTTTACTTCAGTACGTATGTAACTCGTATCAGCTCGAGAGGATAATGCATATTAGTATGAGTAGGGATATTACTCAACTAAAACGTTGTTGGCCCAAGACAAGTGGTTAACATTTTCTTGAACTTGCGTGAGAGTGGTTCGAACCAAACCGTCTTGCCTTGACATTGTGCATAATAATGTAAGATGTCCCAAAAATCATGGAATAAAAATTGTATTACAACACAACAAGCATAATCACAGGTTACTTATTCAGGATGATTTTTATTTCAATCAATGTTGAAGCAAGAGAAACATTCTAAGATTACAAGATTTTTTTTTTGTATTTAGCGAGTTTTAGCGATCAATGATGGAAAATTTTAGTGGGCATTGTTAGCTATAACATAATACAATATAAGGATCCTTACACCAGCTAGTAGTATTGCACTTATCATATTTAATGTAAGACGTTTAATAAGTAGTATAAAAAGACACTGCGCGACTTGACATTTATATAACAAAGGTCAATGTAATGCGAGTGATCATTTACTGCGAACTTGTCAACGAGATCGTTTAAATTTTTAATAAACCAATACCGTTTCAAAGCATAAATACTCGCTGTTGCGGTTTATAAGAGATAATTTAAAGTGTTAGTAAATGCATACGATACGAGATAAAATTACGTCATTTAAATAGTTGATAAAAAATGAATAAAGCCAGTGCTCTCATCTAATGATTTCCGGGGCGTGCCCATTCATTGACTGATTATTATTCATATTATGATATTCATTGATTCCGTTTTGAATTCCCTCAGCTTTGTTATCTACCACCGATTGTGTGTGCATCGTCTCATCTCCGATTTTTGAGTTCGCCGTCAACTTCAATTTACATAAAATGTCATTGCTGGCAGCGTGATGAGACTGCATAAACGCGTTTAATGCCTAGAAAATATAAAATACAATTATCAAACAATATACACTACGATATGAACATTATTTTGGTAGAAGTGTCAAGCATAGATAGTTGTCTAAATTGAGATAACAATCAAACGTACCTGCAGATCAATATTATTTTGCGTAAGAATTTCGATATTTTCAGGGCATCCATACGTTGCTGATATCAGTGTAGGAAAAAGGATCTTAATGTACTTAATATCCTTAAAGAATTCTTGGGGTAACGTGCATAACTGCTGTAAAACTGTAGGCGTTTGCCCCGACTGGATTGTGACCTGAATGAAAACACGAAGCAAAAACACATTGTCAGTCTATTTCCTTCACTAGCTAATTAAATTGAGTTTTCTTGTGCTAATCTATCACACTACGCTCCATTTTTTGGAAGTCACATCATATTTGATGACAGTTTAAAACTATAAAATGAAACGACGGGGGCACGCATCTATGGGGTTAATGGGAGAATATTATCAGAAAAGCTACTTACCTGGTTATGTCTATTGCCAACGGTGAAGTAAGCAATAGCGATAAGCAGCTCGTTGAGAAGTCTTCGCATATTAACATCGGACCGATGTGGAACAACCTGCCATAATAGCTGGCTTGCTATGTGACGGAACTGGAGTGAAACGGCTTCGGATCCCAGGACATTCTGTATCCATTAACATCACTCATAAGTCATCATCATAATCATATCCATTGCCATTATCAAACTGACGTTAGTGCGCACTAAATTAAGATGTAAGCAGAAGCAAAGAGACATGTCGGCAGTATGAGGGCATAAATACAAAATTATGATATGGCTAGAGCAGAGAAGAGACCCACGCCAAAAACTGTCTTCTCTCTTCTCCAGAAGAAGTGCACATAATAATACAAGTGAAGTGGACCACTTCTCCTCTAATGTAGCTTTATAACACACTCAATACTATAATAAACGTATTTTTCTATGGAAGGGGAACCTCCTACCGTCTACTCTCACTTACTGTGTGGAAAAGCCTCTTTCATTCGTATAAAAATCATGGTCATTGATTATCCCTTAGAACAGAGTCAATGTCTTTAGGATCTCCACAGGGTATAAGGAAATAAAAGAACTCACAACATGTTTTCACCAGTATAAGTACATAGATGTCATAATTCCATCTATGGAACCTATGGTCTCTTGCAAATTCAATAAAACATAACGACCATTTTTCCCTGAATAACTTCCTCGTACTTTCTTATAACTGACTTGTATTACAAGTACAAGTATTGGGTAATGAAAGATACAAAAACCAAGATATTCCAAGTATGAAGTAATTTTCTAAGAATTTATAAAGATGAAAAAGTAGTTTAAGGAAAGTTTGGGATTCAATATTTTCGGTAAAATGTTTTCAAAATCATACATTTGCATTCAATTACATAACTTGTTTGCAAACCGCTTTCCGTATTATGAAGATTTTTCAATAATGTTTCCACTGACGGATGAAAATTGAACATTGACAATGAAAGTAAAATTCAGATTGGTTCGTAGTGCTAACTTAGAGTTAGTGACAAACTGGAGGGAGAAATTACCTCTTGCATCAGCGAGGAACAAGTGTTTAAATTGCTCTGCGAGAAGCAATAATCGACAAACTAACCTCTTCAGAACAAGCCTTCGTAGCACATTCATTCCATCATTCATGCCTTCGAAAATTTCTAGGTTTTCATAGTTGATGACGATACGTAAGGTACCCAATATCCACAAACTATGACATGAGACGACACAAGCCAATACGCTTTAAATACGTCTATTTCGTATTGCTAGGAACCATTATGTTGGTCTCATCCCCAGTTCAACAGATCAGAGCCAAGTTTTTTCTATTTGATTATCATTTTCTCTTGATGTAAGAACCACTGAAGCGGATGCTCCGTTGAATGTTTGTTGTTTGACTTGAGCTAATTGGAATCTGAATTGTATCATTTCTGTATCTCATCTCTCTCTTGTTTTATGTACTCAAGCTCAAAAACCCTCTTGCTCCTTGTTTATTTTGTTCTTGCACACACAACTCAAAACATGCTGAATAAAATGGCTATCTCGCAATCTTGTATTCGTTCTGTGGGAAATCATGTGAACAACCAATTTCAAATATCTCGTTATTAATGTGTTTTTACCACCCAACAGTACCACAGTAAAACAGTCAAATGAAATTTAGAATTTTTCACTACATTGTACGAATGCTTTGGCTTTCATACTGTGATTTTAGGAATTGTGTATCACATTACCCCGACGCCAAGTATCGTTCATTATCATCTCATCTTATCTACCTATATATTAATATATGCCCTACTGATGGCATTATTATAAGTACCAGTTGTAATCATCCACTTTAATTCAAGGAAGGTTTACTACAACATAAATGACACGTTACTGAGCTGAGAAATAAAATTTGATTGGTTGTTACAATGTCTAAGAATAATATCATACGCTCGCATAGCAGAGAAAGCGATATGCACTAATCTTTTCGTAGAAATTCTTACCTGCAAAACTTGGTGGTCCAACCGGGCTAATGCATTGATTAATAGTAGGGTCGATCTTACAATGGAAGAAGTTCGTTCCCCTGGAGGAGGAGGGACAGGCTGTATTTCATGTTCCGCATTACCAGGTGTCATACGCGGTCTTGTGGGAGCACCTTGGTGTAAAAGTAGAGTATACGACATTGACACAGCACCCGCTAATTCCGATGACTCTAAAGCAGCCAATAATTGCGTTGTATCGGCCTCTTTCTTTCCGTTAGACCCATTGACTGTCCAACTGTAAGTTTTCAAAAAAAAGTAGTTAAGGGTCTCTGCGACTTTCAACGTTCCATAAGTCAACGACAATCAAGAAAGTATAGCTTACCAGTAATGTAACGCATAAATATTCATAACTAGAAAATCTAATATCATTTTAAGTAAGCTAGAAACTGCAGGTTGATTTTCGATGGGTCCTCGTAGAGCACTACAGTATATGGAAAACCGATCTATCACGCTTGACGCCACGAGATATCTGTACAAAATATATCGTTCGATTACACTGCGACCCAATTACACCAAATACAATCGAAAAAAGAACATCTTGTTTAATTTGGAAGCTTACCCAATTATATCCATCACTCGGTGTTTGATATCGTTTATTGTTTGCTTATCTAGTACTCCTTCTTTCCCAATACCATGAAATGGATCAGGTACTATATTAATTATGCCAAACAAAAGCTCCAAAAAGGACTCTGTAAATATTTCATGACATTTAGGATACTTTAAGTACTATTAAAATGATTAAGTCTTCAACAGACATGTTTATAAATCATTTACCGATGACAGGATCGTATGGCAGTTGCTCCGTTCCAGTAGTCACCGTCCCTACTATCCATCTATTGCCCTCTGGAATTAAGGTCTAAGAGAATTAATAGAATGGATGTTAACAAAATCTGTATTTTGTGGTTGTAGCATAAAATGTTTTCAAAGTCTTACACTCAATCTTTCCGCACAAAACTCCAAAACTCTACAAATAGTTGTTCCTCGCAAACAATAGAGAGCATTTGGAAGACTATCGTAATTGATACCAATAAGTAAATTACAAGCTGACACTTTTAACCTGTGGGCAAACAGAATAAAATTGGGTACTTTCATAATGTTATTATATCGCATATTGAAATTATGGATTATGTTCATACTTGTCAGGAAGGTCTGTGGCTGAACATCTTACTATTCTTAACGCAACCGGAACAACACCTAAACTGATCACAACATCTTTAACGTATTTGACCTAAAATATTACATATAATATTCAATGCGTTAAAACAATACATATTACTTTTTGTCATTTCAAAAATTACAATGTTAGAATCAAATACCTTAACAGACGTTCGTCTAATCTCAGTCATTAGACGATCCATAGATGTAGCCACCGCCGGACTACCCTTCTCGTTTTCAAAGAGAGCAACTAATCTGTCCAGTTCTCTTATATTTTTGTGAATTTTAGCCTTCAGATCTGGGTCCAATGTTTTAATCAAGTTTGTTTCTTTTTCCAGTCTTTCATATTCCGAACCACTAAAAGTTAATGAATGCGTTAATGAATATATAACTGAATGTTCAACAAACGCCGGTATTATTGCTATATTATGAGCATTTATATACCTGTCAATCAGCTTTTGCATAAGCTTCTTGCAATGTTTCTTCAATGTTTTAAAACGATTCTTATCCACCTGAATTTTGAAATCGATTTTATCCATTTGCAAATCACATACGTATTTCAACCCAAAGCTTTCTAAGGTATTAGACGATCCAGGAAGGTTTTCAGCTTTCCTTGCCGCATCAATATGAGCTCTCCCTCTTAAATGAGCTAGCTCCTGTACTTCTGAAGGAAGCTAAATAAATCATTTTAATCATTAACGACAATCTTATTAAAATGCATTACTCTAACTTGGATTAATTTTCGTTCCATCTCTTACCGACACTTTGCATAAAGTACAAACTCTAATCGTAGCAGGAGTGGTGCTATCCTCTTGAGTTCGCGGAACACTAAGCTCTATTGCTTTCTGTCTAATTTGCTCCATATTTTCTTCGTGTCTTCTAGCCGTGTCCTCCTGTTTTTGTTGAATTTTCTTTTGTAGTTCCTCTTTTTCAGCTTGCTTAGCAGCATTTAGAGCTGATATCCTTTCTTCCCGATCACTGCAAATATTTTGAAAGAAAATTAAATTTCAAATTGGGAATAAGACTATAAGGATTTCGACAAACAATAGGTCTTTATTAGAGATACCGTGCTTTCTCTTGAGCTAGTTCTGAACGTTCTTTTGCTTTCTCTTCTTTTTCGCGTGTAATTCTCTCTTCAGCTTTTCTGCGCTTTTCTTGCATTCTTTCAAGCTTTGACTGTGATAAATTGTAGAAAAAAAATCAAAGTAAAGTACATAAAAGTACATAGATTGGTACAGTGATGTCATCAAATTTGTGTTCCCTTATATACCTGCCAATTACTTCGAATCCGAGATTGTCGCTCAATAACGGACATGGCTTTTGATGCTCGTTCCTCCAATTTTAAGCGGCGCTCTTCCTGAATAGTTTGAAGTCGACCTTCTATTTCCTACAACAACAAGACATGACGTATCGTTTGTTAAGAAGATATGCCTTTACTTTACAAAAAATGCAGACGTTTTATACAAAATTGACATAATGGCTTACATGAGCTGTAGCTAAATAATCATGCCGTTTGTTTTGAGCTTCCAGCAAATTTATGAATGCGATCTCTTTCGCCTTTGCGTCTTCATCATGAGCCTTTTTAACAATGTTTTGCAAATACTGTTTTCTGTTCTCGGTTGCTCTTTGAAGTCTTGCCTCCGCTTTGGCAATCAGTTCCTCTCTTTCACTTACTAACTTTTTGGTAGTTTCATTCAGCGCCTCAAACTGGAACAAACGATTTTCGTAAATTTAAAAAATTTAATTTGAGCTGAAAAAATCTACATTCAAGCTTAGTTCATCAATTATATATTTCTTACCCGCTCACTAAGTTCCACGTATTGCTTGTATTTTGCTTGCAAAAGTTTCTCCCTATTTCTCTCAGCTTTCGCCAATTTTGCCTGATATTTGCGTAATGTTTCCGCACTGTCGCATCTTTTTGCAGGTGACATGAGTTTCTCCCTAAGTGCGACAATCCTTCCAGATTCTCGAGGTGGAAAGTCTTCGGCTGCATGAAACGTTCATAGGGAAATACAGAAATCAGTTTTTGCGCAATCAAATTCTATACCATAAAATCAATTCTATTCACTATAATCAACCTTTAGCTCCAGATTCATCATCCATGCGAATAAAGAAAAATTGTTCCTTCTCGAAATCGATTTCAGCTAAAGGCTGCATTCCATCAGGACTTGGCGCGTTGTCATTTTCCGAGGTTGTTGTATCATCTCTACTTTCGTTTTCGATCTAACATGAATTATATACATTCCATGCCTTCAAATGTTTCTAGTCACATATATTTCTGCATCCTATTAATAGTAAAAAGACTTTATTCTAGTTACATTATACAAACTGCATACCATTTCAAAATCCTTCTCTACTTGTCGAAGTTCTTCTTCTATGAGTTCTTCTTCTCGAATAGCTTTGTCCAAGTCCTCCTCTTTTTGCTTTATCTCTTCGTCCTCGGCAGCTTCAACATCTGCTTCTTTCCAGGTACTGTTACCAGAGTTGGCGTCATTGTTAGGACTGATGCAACCATTTTTACTGACACCACTCACTGCAGCTTCTGCCACCAATGGTATGCTTAAGGACGATCCAGAGGGTGACCACTTAGAACGGTTAGACCTGACTCTTACAGTCTCCCACCCATCTATTAGTTTAAAGAAAATTATTCATAACTATACATGCACATAATAAGATATGATCAAATTATTTTGTTTAGTTATATACTGTTAAGTAAAAGCTTTTACAAACAACTTTCATACCTTCATCGACTGTACTATTGCGCTTGCGGTGCACCGATACGTCAGGTAAAGACACAAAGTTTTTAGTTTTTGAATCCGCAACCTTATTGCCAGACTGGGGTTTTGTGTTAGTTTTTTCCACTTGTCGTTTCCCATTACGAAGACGATTTTCGTTGTTGGCACTATTGGGACACACGCGATGGACAGTGGTTGATGATGGTGGATTAATCATAGACTTGGAGCGAACCATTCCTACACGTGAATCATTGCGATTATCTGTTGACCTTGTCATCGTTGACTCTTGTCTAGATGTAGTAGCATTTCCTGATGCATGTTTTTTCTATACAACAGCAGAAATATTAAAACATAAGTTAAAATTTAAAATGTAGAAACACACAATGTAAACGCAAGCAAGATTAGCGCATGGCAAAAGGCTGGCTATAGTTAGGCATAAAAAAGTTGGAACAAGAAAAAGCAATAAGTGGAACGTGCAGTTCACTCTTCAAGTACAATAATTATTAGTTTTAAAATCAACATATAACCCAAATTGACGGTTTTATATATTTTGTATTCATTAGATTTTACCTTCTCAGTGGTCTCTGACTTCACAGGGCCAAGCGTTTTGGTAGAAACATTATTGCTAGTAAAAGTAGTGCGTTTAGTGGAGCTAGAGTTCAAAGAAGTGGGTGACTTGCTTGGGCCGGAACCCTTAGAGTTCCAACATTGTTTAGAATTTGCTTGATCACCTTCGCGTGAAATAGAGTTAAATTTAGAAATGGTACTGGAAGGATTGAGAGAAAGGCCTGCTGAGGAGGAAAAACTTGCACAGAGTTTAGATTTGACAGGCGAAAGAACCTAAGATGATTAAATAATAATAATAGTGAAGAAATTTGAAATAGATAGAAATTAAGCTAAATGTTTTAAATGAAAGAGCAATATATTTTAATATATGCAACCTTTTGAGACCGACAAGCTACACAATTTTAGGATAACCACCTACCTGTTGTTTACTGGTATTCACGGCGGTTCGACAGCGACTTGCAATGTTACTGCGGTAGCTCGGGGGAATCTTTTCTTTCTGGTGACTAGTAGGAGTCGCTTTCAAATTCGAACTGGTCCCAATCTTGTTCATGTTATTTGGAACTGACTTGGCTTGAAGTGTGCTTTGCCTCAGCATGCCATTTCTTGCTTTATCGGCAAATGTTGTTTTGACATACGCTCTTTGCGTATCCATTACTTTATCTTCGGGCTTCAAAGTCTCTTGGAGGGGCGTCTTCTCGACCTCTAGCTGATCTACAGGAATCTTAAGGCTGCAGTCACCGCTACCATCATTAGCTACCATATTCTCAGCTGCTTCATCAATAAGTACACCTACAGAAAGTTGAGTGGCACTTGACTTTGTTTCAACAACTGTACTTACTGCCGTATCAATGTTAGTGGAGTTATTTGTGGTGACAACATTTTCAAAACACGACTCATTCAAATTTTTGGCTGTTTGACTTGCTGCAGGAGAGGTAGGATCAGTGATTACGGGAGCTGTACAATTAAGCTTATTTCCACGTAGCAAGGAATCAGAGGTGTTAGCTTCGTTCATGCTAGCGTTCATAAGTGACAATTCTGTGTCAGAGTCCGACGGATCAAGTACGATTATTACAGGTGTGGGACCACTTGGTAGGGGCATTAACGGTCCATACTGTTCACAAGAATCCGTTTGGCATGCGATATTTCTACCACCGGCAAAGTAATAAACGTCAGGATCATCAAATTCCGTCTGAAGGCCAACATCAACTCTATTATCCAAACTGCACTCTTGGTTAGTTTCACGCAAAACAAGCTCTAATGTAGGGGTAGTGCTTAATTCGTTTAGTTTAACGCTATCTTCATTTGAATTACTAGATTCCGAGAGAGCTTGTGACGAAGACTCCAGTGATTCTTCTTCTGCTTGCGATGCAACGTGAGATGATGGCTGCTCATGGGGGACGGTTGGAGGCACCGTCACACTTTCTTGAGTATTTGTTTTTACATCTTCAACTGTTTCCGCTGGTTCCACCTCCAGTGTTATTGTCTTTCCTGTCATGCTTTTGACAAAGATTTGCATTCCGCCCTTCAGCCTAAAAACTAGGTGAAGTGTTGATTCTTTCTGAACGTTATAATCAAAGAGGGTGCACCCATCTTCAAGTTGTTTGATATGTTGCTGATCAGAAGGCACACTGGCATCTTCTTCGGTCTTTCCGCCATTTTCGATTGTGTCCGTGTCAGAAGGCTCCACCTCCAACGTGAAGGTTTTCCCTGTGGGAGTCTTGACAAGTATTTGCATGCCTCCTCTGAGTCTCAATACCAAGTGTAAAGTTGACTCCTTTTGAATGTTATAGTCGGAAAGTGTACGACCATCCTCAAGTTGTTTTCCAGCAAAAATCAGTCGCTGTTGGTCTGGTGGAATACCTTCCTTATCCTGGATCTTCGCTTTAACGTTCTCGATGGTATCAGATGGCTCTACCTCCAATGTGATAGTCTTGCCAGTTAAAGTTTTAACAAAGATCTGCATTCCTTCTCTCAGAATGGTTATTACACACAATTAAAGTTCAATGTAGTTGATGTTTTTTTACACTTAACGCGTGTGCAAGCGAGCTTCTTTTATTTCAAAGATTAGGCGTTTCAGATACAACGACTCGAGAACGTTCACAATTCCATATATTGATCCCTTATATCCCCTGGCGTTCGACGATCTTCAAAGCTGAGTGTTTTGGTCAGTTTCAGTAAAAGGCAACATGATGATGAGCTGTATTGATCAAATTGTTATAAAAACTATTAGTTTATTCCGTCTACCCCAGTTCAAAATTCTTTCACACTTTCACATTCTATACAAATATGTTGAGTGTGTAATAGTATCACTTACCCAAGTCTCCTCCAGTATATTTATCTTGCTGAAATCTTGCAATTCGACGCATGGAATTTGTTAAGCTTACTCCATCAGATAATAACCTCAGACTCACTGCTCTATAATCAAAGGAATAATCACAGAGACAATAGACAATTTAAATTAACTTTCTTGTTGACGTTGGCTGTTGCTAAATAACTGTCAGTATCTGACTAAGGAACACACGCAGATTTCAAATTATACGAACTTACCACGATTGCCTGCGTCTTCAACTTTCAACTCTAATTAACGCCACAAAAATTCACAGCAAAAAATATACTCTAAACAATGTGCACCAGCTGATACATTAAAAAATATGTAAATGTACACTAATTTATAACGGTTTTTAACCGTCTGTATAAATAATATTAACAACAAAAACAACTTCAACACTTCACTTCAGTGTTGTATGGCAAACAAGAGAGAATACACTGGTTGTTTACTTTCACCTTAATCAAATGCTCAATGCGTTCATGCATCATCATCGGGTTCTTAGATTCTTTTGTGTATCCTTTCTTTCCCAAAAGGAGAACATAACTGTGCGTGTACATATTTGCCTCCGCCTCCGTTCCGTGCTGCATAAATTAAGATCACCATCAGCCTGCCTCCTCTGCATTTCATCGCCTCTCTTCTTTCCATCTGCATCTACAGAAGCAGCGGTCTGAGTGTATGTTTTGTTTACAAAACAGAAAACATGTGGTTTGATCGATCATGAATCTCTACAGATTGTGTTGTTAGTTTAGGTCGTGGTTAAATTTAATGGCAATGCTGATTGTAGCCAGCCGGTAGTTGCCAAATTGACAGCAAAACAGAGATTCTGCAATTTCTCGGCTGTGCACAGCTTTTTAAGTATTTCGGAGACACCGACAAAACCCAAAAGTTAAAGAGTTCAAGTTGAGGATCTAGAATCTGGAAGGAAGGAACAATGAGAGAGTGTCATAAAGTGTTTCTCGAACGGTGATAAGTTAGGGACGACGCCAGAGAAGCAATCCCAGATGGAAGGGACACAAAGAACTTATCGTCAGTGATCCTACTACTTACTACATTGTGGTTTGTTCTGAATTGATGGTTAGTGACAGAGACAGTGATGTCTGCTGGATTTTATCTCAAAATGTTTATTTTTGTGCATTGTCAAGTTGACAAGTAAAGCGGTCTTTTATCCTTATTTTTTAAATCTAACAGAGATAAACCTGGAAGATGGGGCGATCCACGCATGAGAGTGTTAAAAAGGGAAAGAAGTCAAGAAAACGAAGCCGCTCAAGGTCTACTAGCAGTTCCCAGGAATCTTCAAAAAATAGGAGTGGCCGGAAGAAGGAGAAGAGGCGACATAGGTCTAGTTATCGAGAAGATGACAGGGGAAGAAGGACGTCAAACACTAGAGACAAGGAGCCTGAGGATAGACAATCTTATTCTCAGTATCGAGATAGCAGTAGGGAGGATTCGAAACATCGTCGGCAGCGATTTTCACAGGAATACCCGCAGCACGAGCGGGGAGACGTTTCTCAAAGCAGTAAATTTGGTGGCCGTGATGCTGTGGATTTTGACGTAAAACCGTTCAAAATTTACTTTGATCGCATGTTTTTTAGAGATGCAGATATTGTTCGAAAAGGAACAGTTCAATATGAGGATTTCTGGAAGTTTTATGATAAAATTAAACGGATTCAGTCCATGAAGCGAATGAAAAGGAATGCGGATGATGCAGGGAGTTCAGATAATCAGAATTCAATACAGATTCTGGATAAAGTTTTAAAAGTTCCTAGTGCGTACGCAAAAATTCACACGGTGCCATTTTCACTGAAATACACAGCTGTGGAAGACTACGTTTCCAAACTATATCCAGGCGAGTGAGCCTCAGTACAACTTTAAATAAAATATAACATGTTATAGACATTGAGTAAATAATCATAAACCTTTAAATATACCAATCTCAAATCAATTTTTTGATGTTTTAGATGATCAAGAGATTGTCAGGCAAAGAATTCCCGCCAGCGTAATAGAAGTCTTCCTTCAAATATTACTGTACTTTATCGACTTTCTCCAGAAGGAAAGATTTAGCAAATTAAAAAAGTTAAGAGAAACCCAAGCAGCCCTACCAATAGCTCAGTATAGAGAAGAGATAATAGCAACACTTTCCAAATACAACGTTCTCATTATAGGTTCGGTTAATGTTTTCAAAACTACAAATAATATTGTGACAACAAAAACGATTCTAGTGGTTTTTTACATGAAAGGTTTTTCATTCATTATATTTATAGCTGGCGATACTGGTTGCGGAAAAAGTACCCAAGTTCCTCAGTACTTGCTGAAAGCAGGTTATGAAAACATAGGTAAATAGAAAAATGTGTTTTGTTTAAGCTGGAAAAAATTAAAAGTAGCATCCTCATATCTTGAATCTTCACTTTTGAACTAGCATGCACCCAACCACGGAGAATAGCTTGCGTTTCATTAAGTAAACGTGTGGCTTACGAAACTTTAAACGATTATGGAACACAAGTTGGTTATCAGATACGATTCGAGAAAAAGAAAACGCAGCATACAAAAGTAGTCTTCATAACGGAAGGGTTACTGCTCAGACAAGTAAGTGTTTCAACAACAAACATTCAAAAGTAGAATTGCAAGCAAAATATTTTAGCTGATGAAAGCTCGTAAATGTAGGTATAACCAGAATAATACTTTCTATTGACTCGACAGGTTTCAACTGACAGTATGCTGACAAACTACAATGTTATTGTGCTGGACGAGGTGCATGAAAGACATTTGCATGGCGATTTCCTCCTTGGAATTGTGAAGTGCTTAGTTTATCAGAGAGAAGATGTAAAAGTGATTCTTATGTCAGCTACCATCAACACAGAACTGTTTCAGGAATATTTCCAAGGATTAGCTCCTATATTACAGGTAAAATATATAAGGTCACTCTTATTGGTACGTGTTTTCTCATTGAAGATGTAGCCTTTTGAATGCTCTTTCTCTCTTTCTTATATGAACAGGTTCCTGGTAGGCTGTATCCGATTAAAGTTCATTACCGACCTGTTAGTGTGGAGGAGCTAACTACTAGAACTGGCAAGTTGAACCCTGCTCCGTATGTTCGAGTTTTGCAATTGATAGATGACAAATTTCCTCGTAAGTTCTTTGTTATAATTTGTAATATAAATATTAATTTTTGTCTCTTGCTACTTTCCTCTCAATTCAAAACGGCGTATGTATTTATTTTGTTTCAGAGGATGAACGCGGGGATGTTTTGATATTTTTAAGTGGAGTCAACGAGATATCAATTGTAGTTGAAGCAGCCAAAATGTACGCTGATGTTACCAAAAAGTGGATAATATTGCCATTGCATAGCATGCTATCAATCGATGATCAAGATAAGGTCATAACCTAATATACTTGTAAAATTGTTATTTATTGTCCAAATGACAAAAGACTAAAATGTGCGTTTTTATATAATATTATGTAGGCGTTTGACTACGCTCCTGAAGGAATCCGGAAATGTATTTGTGCCACCAATATTGCGGAGACATCAATCACTATAGATGGTATTCGTTTTGTAGTGGACTCTGGCAAAGTAAAAGAGATGGCTTACGATTCTATGAGCAAACTTCAACGTTTAAAAGAATTTTGGATAAGCAAAGCCAGTGCGGAACAAAGGAAGGGTCGTGCAGGACGAACTGGACCAGGAGTCTGCTATCGAATTTTTTCCGAGTCGGAATACGAAGAAATGCAATCCTATTCAACTCCAGAAATTCAGCGAGTTCCTTTGGACTCATTATTGTTACAAATGATATCTATTGGTATTCCAGACTGTCGAAAGTTTCCATTTATTGAACCTCCAGCCGCTGATAATCTTGAGAATTCTATGCTACGGCTTAAAGAGCAGGTATGAATGTAATGCGATAAGGTATTTGTTTTATTTCACATGGTTAATTACTAATTACGTTATAACTTATTATTTTGTGTGTACCAGGGAGCTCTCACAGATGATGAGTTGCTAACACCTATTGGCAAGACCTTATCCAATCTGCCAGTTGATGTATCGCTTGGTAAGATGCTAATAATGGGAACGCTCTTTGAGCAAGTTGAAGCAGTTTTGTCATTGGCTGCCGCTTTAAGCGTTCAGTCACCGTTTACCAGTTGGGCTCATCGAGATCCGGATTGCGTGGTACTTAATCTGTTTTTATGAGAGGAAGGAACACATTCCTACGGATTTGAGGAAATAACTACATACTTATTAATTATACAGGCTGCTAGAAAATCACTAGATTCGGATCATGGGGATCCCTTGACCCTTTTGAACGCTTATACTGCGTGGTTAGAAGAAAAAGCCAACGATAGCAGTCGTACAAAAAAATGGTGCAAACGCAGAGGCTTTGAAGAGCAACGGTTTTACGAGATGACGAAGCTTCGCCAACAATTCAAGGCGTTATTGAAGGTATTACATGAGATTGAAATATTATGTCGTAATCAATGTCAATAAGAAATAAAATAAAATTTTCGTTTACCATTTGCAGGATAGTGGGTTAATCAAAGAAAAGAGTGGTCCGTCAATTAGTAGTGCTGAAAGGGCAATGCGTCATGGGGAAGTGAAACAACTTCGTTCTTTGAAAAAAGAATACCACATGGCTGCTCCTAGGAAAAAGAAGTTTTTGAAATTAACCGAAGATTATGGCCAAGGTGAAGATGATCTGCCATCCGACAATGACGTAGACGATGGAGATATTGATATTAAAGATGTTGAATTCAGGCTAAGAAATGATTCGCGTCAAGTGAAGGTAATACATTTTGGCCTATAAAATGCACATGATGACGGAAAATTTCGCACGAATGCTTTGGCAAGCAGCCATGATACATGATGCGACCCGAGTTTTATTATGCAATAATAGATACAGGGTTATTTATGTATCTTTTACAGGATCTTTTACACAAAAGCTCAGCTCATGGTTATGAAGATGTAACGATGCTCAAAGTCATTCTTTGTAGTGGATTGTATCCTCAGCTAGCAGTGCCTGATGACTTTAACAAGTACAAAGTTGGTAGACAATATTAAATAACAGTACTTATTATATGCAATTATTATTATTTTGAAGAAGAATTACAATTCTAATTTCTGGTATCTTTTAGAGTGATGTTGATCAAATGTTCCACACAAAAGGAAAGGGGTTTGCTGTTCTTCATCCAATGAGTGTTTTTGCCAATCAACTGGAAGTTTTGGCTCTTAAGGATAGCGATATCATCGATGCACCACATATGAATACTAGGTTAACAGTTAGTTCCAGGCATCAGTTACTGTGCTATTTGTAAGCTTTTGCAATCCATCTGTTTCTCTTTATTCTTTGCTTGTTTGAAAGCCTCACTCCAAGATTTCCAAGAAAATGTAAATTGTTTATGTTGTAAATTGTGTTGATAGAACTCTACTTGAGACCAATAAGCCGTACCTGATGAATACTATGCGAATGCCAGCTGCACAGACTTTGTTTCTCTTCGCCCACACAATTGACACAGATCCAGAAATGATGCGTTTTGTTTTTGACTCCTGGTTGGAAGTTGTGTTTACAGATGCTGCATCCGCAAGACTTCTCCTTGTAAATGCGATTGAACTGAGAGACTCATGGTCTCAACTCTTACAAAACCGTTTGAAGCAAAGTAATGCGTTTAACATTTCATCATCAGGCTTCATTGTGTGTGTCATTGAACTAATAGTTTGTGAATGACCGCCTTGATAATGCTATTTTTAAGTTGTGTTAATGTCGGTGACTCTGTATTTTTAATATAGGCGATTATCAACCTGAAGATTCTGTGGAAAACAGGAAGAGTGTGGAGCTTAGTGATAGGCTAGTAAAATTCTTGAAGGGTGAAGCATTCTACACAATTCGCAGACTTCTGGCTGCTGATCAAAAGGATTTATACAATAGATTTTCAACATGTAACATTCCTATCGACTGTGATGAGCATGAACTACGTTTCGAATCTGACTGGGATGTTATGCACAACAGTGTTAAAGGAGGGTTATCGCTAACTTCGTATTTGACTTATGGATGGTAAAAAATCTTTTATGAAAAGCAATAATTTCAAGTCATTAATATGCAAGACTTTTGAAATAAATGAAGCATGCATTTTCCTAATATACCAGCTTATACGGTGACGAACCGGATCCCGAAGAATGGGTTTGTCCAATTTGTGATGAAAATATAATGGGACTTCCAACTGAGCTGCTTTGCCATCATATACAGTGCAAAAGAAAAAGAGATTTAGGTAAGCAAATGGTTTGTTTTCACATTTATTCGATTGTGTAATCAACATTATATGGTTTCGTATTTCCTTTTTACAACAACAAATTTTTATTTTACAATTCACAGAAGAAAGAGACACGGAAGACGAAAATGTCGTGAGTAAGCCTTTCACAAAAACATATTTTTGCCCAGAATGTCAACAGCACTTGCAGTTAACACCAATCGACATACTGAAACATAAGAAAACACATCTTACGAGTTCAAATAAATGAATACACGTTTTTATTACCTATCTAAACCTATTCAATTGTACTGCATTAAGTTTTGTTTTATTACTACACTATTTGCTATTTAACAATAACGCATGCATTGCATTCCGTTCCGATTCCATATCAAACTGCAGTTTGCGGTCCGTACAATGACAGTTTATAAATCTTGTCTGCATCCACTGCGTCATGACTCTCGACTACGGGATCTTGATGTGATTTTAAAGATGTACGACTAGAATTGAGTTTGGAATGTTGCCCATCTCCGGCTGCACCCATGTCTATCCTGCTTTTCGACAAAGCCATCATGTCACGAACCTCTGTCAAGTCTAAATCTCTCATTGGCACTTCAGGCTCCAGCCCAATGTTCAAAACATGATACCATAATTGAGGAACAACCTCTTTGTCTAAGGGAAGTCTAGCATACGGGTTTTCTGTCATCATTACTCTCAGAGTTTCCAGTGTGTAATCCTTCCATGGGACTTCCCCATATATCAACTCCCACATTACGCAGCATATGGAGTACACATCTGACGATTTTGTCGCTAATCTTTTCGAAGTTATTATTTCCGGAGCAGCCCAGTGACGATATACTGATAGGTGACTATCGGATCCCAAGAACGGATGGCGAGAGGATTGCAATGCTTCCGTAGTAGCACCGTTCGGAGTCATGTACTCAAAACACCCCAACTTCGCACGGTAGCTATCTACCAGAAATATTGAATGAGAATTCACAAATCCGTGTAGATATCCACTGGCGTGAATAAAGTCCAGAGCTTCACAAATCTGAAATCAGTCAACAAACGTCAAAGTTTAATAAAAATATTTATTATTTGATCTACAAAGAACTATATGGAAAGGCTGAAAGGCTAGACGCTTTACAAATCCACAATCATACCTGCATTACTAAATCGGTGACAACGCGAGAACTTAAGCGCTTAAGCTGGTTGTATAAGAGGAAAAACAGGGAGCCCATTGGAACTTTTTCGAACACAAGTGAGATGGAATCGTAATTTTCGATAAAGCAGACAGCTAGTAACATGAGCATATTGGGGTGCTGTAATTTAACTAATGAATTCAGCTCAGCTATAAGTATATCTGGAACAGCATCTTCCACAGTACTTCTACGAAGTTCTCTGACAGTCACTGATGTTTTCCGCTCAACCCAAACCATAGGTACGAAGGTAGAAAACTTTCCACAAATCCAAGAAGCTGATACAGTTTCCACTTCCAATTTCAAGTCAGATATTTCGTTCACCAAAGGCAATCCTATCACAGCTCCACATCTTCGGTCATTCCCATTTCCGTAGAATACTTTACCGTATCCAATAGGCAGCAAATTATGTTTCAGTCTTACAGCAGCCGGTTGAATTGTTTTTCTGATAGTGAATCCACTGCAGCATGAGTTGTACAGGATCGAAAGAAAACGTGGGGGTGGATTTTCCTTGCTAATCCTTCCTTCCCATTCAGCCAGCATTTCCTTTCCGTTGGATCTGAAAGCGCACATTCTAGCTCCATCAAGAATATCTTTGATGTTTCTCCTCTTATCATCATCCCCCTGCAAGTTGGCCCAATCCAATGCAGTCCTTCGTAGAGTATCAGTTAAGCGTAAGTCTCCACCAGATACCAGTAAAAGCCTTAAAGATTTGGCACAACCAACGTAGGAGGCACCGTGGACTGGGGTACATCCCTCAGGATAACAACGAGCATTGGGATTTGCCCCGAGTTCCAGCAAAACCTGCACAGCTTTTGTTTTGCCAAGTAGTGCAGCGCAAAATATTGGGGGTTGTCCATCTTGATTATAAGCATCGACTGGAGTTCCACGTTTGACATATTTGACAATTTTATGAGGCTTGTTGAGGAGGACTGCCATGTGAAGTCTTACACTATCCGATCGAGTGGCTGATGATGGCCAGCGAACAACTGCTGGAGGTTTCTCGTTCGCTCCTTCCATGGCTGTAAACTTTCTGGAACATTCAAAAATACATCACATGCATTAATTACATAAATATAATTTTAATTAACTTTAAACTATTAGAAGGGCAACTTTTAAAGTTTTATAATTAGGTAGGCTACTGTACTGTATAAATGTCATTTGTCGTACCGAAACATCTGCGTTAGTTTTCTACTTTCACTTTAACAAGGAACAAGTCAACGTTCAAGGACAAACAGAGCTTGCTGAAATATCGTGCTTTACTTTTTAACTAGCAAATGCGATAAGATAAGATGAACTAGAACTTCACTTAAATGATGATTCTTCTTTGAAATCCTTATTCGATTAAATAACTGCGTGCTGTTGTTCCAACTTCCAAGTAAACAGCAAGATGTAAACAATGCTAAAAAATGCATTCAATGCGGTGGCGATCTCCTGATCATTCATTTGTTTGTATTTACGTCCAAGTTCACTCCAGTTCAAACTCCAAACGTCAACCTCCTTTCCGTCAGTAACCAATATTCATGTCATCATCATCATGTCTTTGTTTCTTGCTGGCTGACGTCAATTATTGCCATCATTGTTTCACTGTTTTCCGCCAATGCAATGCCAAGGCTGCAGATTCTCCATGCGTTATTTTTACGTTTGCGTTTGACGCGTCGTGTGTATGCAATATGCAATAAAAACCTGTGCTTACTTGAATGCACTAATGACACTGAAAAAGCATCATGCAATTAATTTCTAAGATGCGGATGCGACTGCAAGTCAAAAACGGGCAGAAAGGGTAACAAGTTTGGTGTTCGTCGTCTGTGTCATTTGAATGAGTCATAATGAAGAATATAAACATAATTCGTGAAAGAGCTGACGATTTGATTGATGATGATGTTGAGAAGATGAAGGTTAAAAATGTAGCTAGCGAAGCGACCGTTCATATCTCCATATCTCTCAATGTAAAGTGGTGAACTATTTACATGCGATATTAATTAATTATTCTAAAATCCTGGAAAAGGATCATATTATAATATTTGTATCACGCCTGTCCAACAGAGTACTTATCAACTTTTCTATTCTAGCTACAATCTACCGCAGCAAAACTTACCTATTCACACACATGCTGCTGTAGGGGGAAAAGCAATTAAGTAAATAACCCATTTTAATTGTAGTTTAGAAGGTAATTGAGCTCCGGCTAAAGTGTTATTCCTGTTGATTATAATGCAATGAATGACATTCTGAAGTGAAGCATTCTTTCCATTGATATGTATTAGGTTAAGAACCAATGCCTATCTTAAGAAGCCATCCGATCCACAAGTAAAGTAAGGACCTTGTTTCAGGCTTTAAGAGATGTAAAATTTACGGATAGACAGAAGCCGATGGATATGTTGGATAAAAGCTTATAGTGTGCTGCTCTAAAACAACAGTTAATTTACTTACTTTGAATAATGAATGCCAATCAAACAAAAATGATTATAACTGAAACTGAACTATGTATTTTACATAATTTTACTCTTGAACAGAGCATAGCAAAAAGAAAACAGGCAAATAAATTGATAAATTGTTTGGGCTCCATCTCCAGTTTTCCAATGTAATAATGTAGTCATGTACTCATGTAGTTGTAGTTGTCCAATTTTCTCCAGCTCCAGTTCCCAAAAAACTACAGTTCAGTGGAAACAGAGATGATAGAGAACTGTTGATAGATGGAGATATGAAAGATTTTGAGGTTAGAAAAATTGGTCATGTCGATGGATGGGCATTCGACATATAGCTTAGGCCTTAGGTGAAGTAAGTGCAGTCATTTAATACTATAATGTTACTGAGCCAGGTAAAACATGGGGCATTAAGAGAAAGAATTTTGCCTTTTTAGGAATCTGAAATTTTTGCTGATATGTATATTTTAGACGTTAAATAAGCCTCAAGTCTCACAGTAACTCTCAAGCCCAAGCCTAAATGACAAATTGTTAGTTTTGCTAGCTAATCCTTGTTATTTTGGGGAATAATGGTTTAGAAAAAGGAGCGGAAAGCATTTTTCTACCAAAATTTTAAAGGTTAAGTGATACTGAAACAACATCAGAGCTTTTGATTTGCAGTTGATCAAATAGCACACATTTTGATCTTAAAATGATAAAGTGAAATAAATTATGAAAATTCCTCGATGCGCAATTACTTTGAAAAGAAATTCATATCGTAGTTTCCCATCCAAGCAATTGAACATGTTTTGGAATGCAAAAACAATTTTAAAAAATCTAACTCAATGAGAAAAAGCTCTGCAACACATGAGCATCCAGCATTCGCTATTGGCCTTGGTCACATCAAATCATAGTGGCATTAAATCGCTAACGAATGTGCGGCAATGGGCAATGAAATAAAAAAATAATTTCTTTTACATAACACAAAATAAATACTTTCATTGTTTTATAATTCCTTTTGGATATTTTGACTAAAATGCTAGTTTTGTCTCAGACTCTCAGACTTCCTGTACGATATGCACAAAATTCAATGACAAATTGACAAATGATATTTGAATCAATGAACCATGAATGAGCAGAACAGAATGTCGATGTATTGACAATAGTACATCACATCATAGAGGCACAGAAATAATTAAAAAGGTCAAAAACGGGTACTCGTGTGACGTGAGCATGGGGTCAGCAATGAACTTTGAGTTGGATTGAGTGGTAGTATTGCAAGTTGCAAGCTCATAATATACTTACATTTCAGAGAACAAAGGAAGACAAAGACTACGACTGCAACGACAACAGCAGACACGAACCAATCAACCAACGCAGCTCAGCGCATCGCATCGTCATCACTATCACCATGTATGTATTCCAATTCCTTCAAACTTTACACACAAACTTGTATATTCAATATTGTAGAGGAATGGTGTTGGTGTTATTGACCATTTATGACCCATTCCCAACTTTTCTTCTTCAGCATAAAACGTACATTATTGGCTTCATGGAAAAATCTTATTTTTGCTGTAGTCATCATCACATCACATGATTTCATGATATCATATTCAATGAAACGTGTTTACACAAACAAACCGTTTGCCTTTGCTTTGTGAACAACCAAGAGTTCCTGACAAAAATCGTAGCATTGCATTGCCTCGCATAACATGATTTTCAATGAAAGCATCCAAACAAGCAGGATAAGGCGATTAAGAAAAAAATGGTGTGCTAGCATCTACGCGAAGGCAAACGAATGAATAATTTTACTTATTTTGCAGAGAGAGGGGACGACGAAGATGAAACTGCAGCACAGAAGCAGAAACCAATATCAAAAGTGCTGAATCATGCACGATGCTTCTGTATTTGCTTGCTTTTGAAGCTTTGCGTTCTATGTAACACAACGAAACGAACGTTCAGTTCCATCCATCATCATCATCATTTATACAGTGTCATTGATCACCACTGTCGGTCAGAGTCAATCATCAAGCGTTATTAAAAAGGGACTTTACTTACGAATATTCACGGATAATATGAACGAACACGCAAATGCCATGTACTATCTAGAGGTTAGTTTGGACTTCGACAAAGAGAATGCAAAAACAAAAATATTATGCGCAAAAAACATGAAAAAATATTATGATTGGATTTTGTTTGGTAGGTTTCTTCAGATTAGATACCACAGAGCGAAAAACATAACTTGGTAAGGTTTGCGTGCTACCCAGCACCAAAGCAGTTAAAGCTGAGCATAAAGGTAGCGTTGTGTAGTTCACTAATTTGGTTTACATCGTTAAAACGGAATATTAAGCATCAAAAGCTTTGTCACGTTAGTCACGTATAAATATGACGGTAATTTACATAGTTTGAACTGGAACATCATAGAATCTGATGTAATGTATCAATGTCCGTAAATTTTCATATGAACACTGAAATGCGAGAGAATGACGGTCGGTCGACCAAACTGGAAGCATCAAGCAAAATTATTAAGTTTACGTAGCTGCATTACTTGCCATGTATAATTTCAACTCAACTTACAAAGGCAGCCAACTATGCAGCAGTGTGATGCAAGAATGCAATATGCAATGCAAGCAAATCGTATGAACTAATGAGCGAGCATACATGGAAGTTTACACAGTTTTCGAGAACTTGTGCAGTATCCTTGTATTTCACATGATCATGATGACATATAGAACGGTAACGGAATCAGAATCAGATAAAAGATATCTTAGCTATAAAGTTTTGTCTGTATTGTCATCCTAAAATAACCGATATTCAAAGGAAAGCTGTGTTGTGAGATGTTATGCAGATCTAGAAAATTCTGGTGATAACCATGCTTCTGATAGAACAACTCAAATGACGATAATTGCTTATTGCGATAAATGTAGCTTCATCTAGAATTTTCTGGAATTCAAAAATATATTAGTCCTTAATATTTATGCTATGCTGAAAAATATCTAAATCTACATACAAAACAAATACTGAATATTAGTCCTTAAATTAGGTGCAGTCCATCTCTAATTGCAGTAAAATTGTAAAACTGTCATAATCGTATTTTTAACCATTCAACCATTTCCTCGAATAACCGTATTTCACCTGGATTCCAGAAATTTCGAAATTTGCTACATTGAGCCGAGTCTTGTCAAAACGTGACTCATGAGACGAGGGGTTTTCAACTAGTACAAAGAAAACACACGCAACGCTAACACTACGTGTTATTTGAGAAACAGCTTGAGAAAAAAATGCAAGCGAACACCATCCCACATCCCACTCGCCACTCACACTTTGCTCCCCACCTATCCTTGCTGTGTTGAGTGAAGACAACGAAATACGTTTTCTGCGTTCTTCTCTGTACTCGCATGACGTGTCATTGTGCTACTTACATTTTTTGTGTGATAAAACCACCCATCCCAGTTGGCTGCGTCGTTATTCTACTTCTCGCAGTTCTACAGTCGAAACGAAAGCTACCAAAGCAACAAGCCAGCTAGTACGCTCGAGCTCTCTCTTCTTTGTGGCAAAAGTTGTAATAGTCAGTTAGCAACAAGAACAAGGACTTCTCGAAGAATCTCTCACTTTCTGAGAAATAATTAATTTTTGAGTGAATTCTCTACAGTTAGTCGTAAAGCAGAACTTTTTGAAATCGAAGCAGTTTAGTTCAGACAACGGAAGATTTCTTCTCGACAGTACGTTTCAAAGAGTGATTTTAAATTCTTATCAGAAAACGAAATAAAAATAATCATCTGTTACTAAGTTGATCCAAAAAAGGTAAGCTAATCAACAGTTATGTTTCACAATTATCGACGTAAGATTTAACAGTTTAGCCTCAGAGAAACTCAAAATTCAGTTTGAATATTATCTAGTCTAGTTCCACCAGTAGTTAGTAGTATTCTGGTGAATTTTTGGTCAATCAAGTAACTAGTTTTACTAACGAGAAGTGCATTTTCTTGAAAATAGTTCCAATTATTTTAATTGAAAAGTGGAAGGTTGAAGGTAGGTAGTTAGTCATTCGTTAATTGCCGTAAAATATAAAGTTTTGGCCAGTTTTCAGAGTATTTTTAGCCACCCACTTCCAAAATAATTTGTGTTGAAAGAACAATAATAATTTGAAGTTTTAAAGTTAGTAATAATAGGACAATTCAATGCACGTAGTTAATTAGGGACATTCTACAATGTAGAATCTCGATAAGTTTATTTGCTATCATTAAATGACTGATGCACGGAATGAATTGTACTATAATAGGTCCTCTCAGAATTTCTAGGCATAATATGCGTACTTGATTTGTGCATTTAATTATTATCAAACTGAAGATGAAAGGCTTACTTGTATTGAGTTATACCATTGTTGCATAAACAATCAGAGAGGATGGATTTACTGGTTAAATTCTCTGTAAACCCATGCTGTCTGAAAACAATTCAGTAAAATTGTGATTAAATTTTAATTTGCAATTGTCATTTTTATTATATTTCAGCAGTCAACATGCAAATCTTTGTGAAAACCTTGACCGGGAAGACCATCACGTTGGAGGTGGAGCCATCTGATACCATTGAGAATGTAAAGGCCAAGATCCAGGACAAGGAGGGAATCCCCCCAGACCAACAGCGTCTGATCTTCGCCGGGAAGCAATTGGAGGATGGTCGTACTCTCTCCGACTATAACATTCAGAAAGAATCAACTCTTCACTTGGTACTCCGTCTTCGAGGGGGTATGCAGATCTTCGTCAAGACATTGACCGGAAAGACCATCACTTTGGAAGTCGAGCCCTCTGACACGATTGAGAATGTTAAGGCCAAGATCCAAGACAAGGAGGGAATCCCCCCAGACCAACAGCGTCTGATCTTTGCCGGAAAACAACTTGAGGATGGGCGTACGCTTTCTGATTACAACATTCAGAAAGAGTCCACCTTGCACTTGGTTCTCCGACTTCGCGGAGGGTACTAAATTCTTCTTCTCAGTCAAATCAGTATCTCAAGATCGCTTTCCACATCAACATATTCTTAGAGTAAATTTTATTTATATGAAATCTTTTTTCATCTTCATTTATATTTTAGTGGAAATTCCAAATTTTTTGTCATAATATAAAACAATGTAAAAGTCCAGTGTCTAAGTATTTAAAATGATTTAAAAATTGGCAATTAAACTCGTCATACGTTTTACTTGAATACAATTGTTGTCAGTCATTTGTTCTAGTTTATTAATTACCTTTTCGTTCAATATTTTCATTTTACTAATTAAGAGAGGCCTAAAAATGCATTTTCCTGCTCATTGTCACCAGCAAGCATTTTCATTCATTGGCATTTCTGTTGCATCTTTGAAATACATAGGGCGAAGGATTAAACATTAAATTGTTCATCACATGAAAGGGTTTACATTATATTCCGTAAATTGGTAAATATGCATGAAAAGTAAAATTCCCATCTCTTCCATGGCATGACTTTCACTTTCACTCCTCTCATATAATGTTCATCGAATGCAACGCTTACTATTGATTGAGGGTTTAGTACAAGATGATTGAGTAGGAACAGGACAAATCGAAGCAGTTCCTCTGGAGAAAGAGAGGAGGCATAAGTGAAAGAAAATATATCCAATGCCTGCTCACATGATGATAAAAACGCTTGGATTGTACCCTACGAAAAACCACGTAAAATAGATTTACAAGGGGAAAGCTTGTCGCGAGCGTTGCTTGTGCTCATGTTTACGTGTAAGGTAACCCCAACAGACAATGGCAGGCAGCTAGTCAGTCTTTCTTCATCGTTCAATCTGGCTCGGGCGTTCTTTTCCGCTGATCCTTTCTGTCTCGGTGTCGAGTGCAAAACAAAGTACACAAGTTTTCTCCTATGCTACGCCACTAAAGGCACCGCTGAACGTTTTTCATGAAAAGTGCAACATAGTGGCACATTGAAGTCTCGTACTCAAGTGTAACGGTTACATTGTGACATTTTAAATTTGAGCTGAATTAGTTTGAAATTTTAGTGATCCCAATATTTAGATAGGAGTGTGAAAATAGAGTTTTAAACAATATATTTATATGCTTTCTCTGATTTGTGTCTGTGTACACTCACATATTTTAATGGATTCAGATATTTGCTAAGCTAATGACTAATCTTGGGATTGTAGTAATCCACCAATCAAGCCTGTGATCAATCATGATATGAAAACTTTCATTCATAGCGAAACATTTGAGGTAAAGCACATTTTACAGAAAAATAATCGCGACTCGCGAGGAGAAGAATTGTAGGTTTGACAGCTTGTTTCGTGCGAAAGGTAAAACGAGAGCACATTATAAGGTCTAATCTTGAAAGACTACTACCAGGCAAATCACTCTAGAATCGGTAATTCTTTTTGTTAATTCTTAAAAAGGTCCTTATCAAAGTGTTATTTCTACTAGAAAAATGAACATCTTTAGAACGTAAAAAATCAGGGAAGACTCAAGCAAGTTGCATAATACGCATTCAAACTTTCACTTTTTCAATTCCTCAGCATCATGCTTAATAGCTAATCAAAATCAGAGAGTCAGCTTTAAAGTTCATTAGGAGAGCTCATTTCCATTAAGCAATTATTTCTTTATTTGAATAATTAAAATTACAACGAATTGTCAATTGTCAATTGTCAGAAGGGGCAATCCAACTATAGACTAGGCCAAAACCCAAGAATTCTCTATAATACTATAACTCTTTAGAAGTAGTCCTCTGACGGAAATCTGGATTATTTTTACTTTCACATGTGAAAGGAAAAGGATACAAAAAATAAATCATTGTTTGAGCGCGGTATAGGCGAGCAGGAAGGAGCTTCTTCATGACTTATATTATGATACTCTCTGAAAAGTGTTAGCCTAAAAGTGTACACACATCTAACAATAATAACAGTAAAAAGGAAAAGGAATGGTGATGGGAATTCAGCTCGAACGATTTTCCTCTACTAATCTCAACCCAGTGTCAGCAACAGCTCGAAAGGAGCTGGAAGCTTTTGCACACACATAATAACATTAATATAGGAGATGGGCATTTACCACAGAGTGAACTGTGAAGACAAGAAAATAATACAGTGCTTGCTAGTAGTACTCCCTACCACCACCAGTTATACCCCTCCGACATTCTAAATAGAAAAAGGAGACATCACCAGAAAAACGCACACTGCTCTGCTCACCGAGTGAGAGAGAGAGACAGAGTTAAGTAAGTAATAGAAAAAGACTCCTGGTGAAAGGGAAAAGCCCGTTCATTCTTTGTCGACTCCTCGTTTAATTCTTCACAAGAATAATAACAACAACACCATACCACCACCATTTGCACAAGCTTATATATACAGCCACCCAGAGAAGAGGACAAAAAATTGTGAAGTATACTTATAAAGTGAAAGTATCAACGAAAAGCATCGTCATCCTCCTCCAGTCCTCGTCGTCGTGTGATGATGATACGATACGATAATAATAATAGTAGTAGAAGCTACAGAAAAACTTTTTTTCGCTCTATAATAGCAGCAGTATGAGAACTAAAGTGGCATATAAACAGTGCTAGAGACACGGAGAAAGGGAGAAAGTAAAAAAAAAACACACTACAACAACCATCAAGCAAAAAGGAAGGAGCACACACTACTCTCTGGTCTGGTAATCGTAGTACAATTTTATATGTAGTGGTGGTATCATCATATATGCATTTGTATAAGAGGTCTTCTGTCTGCTTCTTCCCTTGGTATTTTCTTTTGTCTTCTTTTCCTCCTCCTCCTCCCCAAGTAACAATATGGGTAAAAGCAGTCGAAGCAGAAGGAAGAGAATAGTAAGAGAAACACAAGGAGCTAACTGTTGGCAAGTTGTGGGAAAGCTGGTGGAGTAAAGTGAAAAGATAGATTTGACAGGGGAAGAAGGGCACGATACCATAAGACGGGGAGAATAAGAGACAGTGAAGAAAAAAAGAGACAAGAGGAGCTTGAGCGCGGTGTGTGTTATGTGTGGATCGAGGGGAAAGCTCATTCACTCATACTCATATAAACTGTATCATCTCTCTAAAGAAGGCCATAATATAATATGTAGACACGCTAAGCTTATATATATATATTTCGCCTAAAAGTATAAGTGAAAGATAACGAACGTATTATTATAATAGGCATACCTACATACACACATACATACTTTTCTGCTGCTTTCTCCACTCTACTAAACCACACGAAAGCAAAGACTCTTTTGAAGAAAGAATAATATCACCACTTTCTCTACGATATAGATTTTACAGTGGTGTGTGGCGGCGGCGGTGGTGGTGATACTACTCAACTCACTACATCTGCTTTACTCTCTTTTATTCGCCAAAACTGTAACCGAAAAAGAAAGGCTAGAGGAGAGTCGTCCACGACACAAGAAACGACAACAACTACATAGCAAAAAACGAAGAGAGGAGAAAAGAAGACTCTTTTCCTTCTACTGCTAACTTGCTCCTCGAGTAAGTAAAGTAAGTTGTGTCTTTTCACTTTTGTGTATTTTAGCATGTCTTTTTTTCCTGTAGGAACACCACTCGTTGACTATATTTCGTTATCAAAAAGACGTTGGGAGAAGAATGGTATAATGATTTTGGTTTGTGTGCAGAGAGACCAGCAGCGAACCGAAAGAAGAAGGTCGACACGACATTCTTTCTCCAGTACTATATGTCACCAATACAGCTTGTTCTTTTTTTAGAAAGCTTTGTTTAGTTCATGGTATGCAGTAGTTCATTTCGTAGGATTATATCATGTGGTTTGAATTGGTTTGCAAATACAAATTTTTAATCCTTCACGTGTAAAGGTTTTCACAGGAATACAAAAGATATAACGGACACGGAATTTTAGATTTAGGATGATACAAATTAAATATATATTTCAGTAAATAACTCAAATTATCTCAAACTATTTGATTTCTACACTTACTCGATTAATGCTCATTGTGGAAGCTTTCAATTAATATTATAAACGGTTCAAAATACTTGTCGTTGATCGTATAGCAATAAGTTAAACTGCACCAGAGAAAGTAGATGCCACCGAGGAGATCGTCTCAAATGCTCTCACTTTTATATTGGCTAGATAAAACTTTGAAGAGAAGATTCTCAACATAATAAAAATATGATCACAAACTAACACTTACAAAAGACTCAAGTGAATAGCGTGTACATAAAAGTAGCATAATATTCCTTGTTCCATGCTTCAGCTGCAACTTCCAGCTTACGCAACTCATTTAGTATTCGACGGAGCGTAAGAAAACAAAACTGGGAAGGCAAGAACCATTCTCAGCATTATACTTCAGTTTTAAAGAGCTCCATCCATCCATGCCATAAACCCAATCCACATGCTGTCATCCTTGCCACTTAAAGTGAAAGTAAAACTTGGTCCTGTCCGTCAGTTTCCGCATGCCCTATGGCTTTCGTATGAAACAATATAATTTAAACCTAGTATACATGTAAGCATGCAATTTGGTGGCATCGCGAAGCATTATAGCGGTATAGCACGTAGAAAATGAGATTAAATGTATGTCTTCACGTGCGAGACTCGGACATGTATTTGCATCATTGCTCAGTGAGCGAAAGCAGGTTGTCATTTTTCCTATGGAAGTACAACAAAACCAATTCTAAGGTGGAAATGCTGTCCAACACCATTCTCGACGTGTGAGTTCTATAAGAGCATCTTTGAACTTGACCCGAATTTGCACTCTCCTCTCACTCAGCCCATTCATACAAAAAGAGTTTGCAACTAGGTACTACTTGTTTTGTGTTTTGTCCAACGCTGGACACAGAGACGTATATTTTGGACAACATGATGAGAGGACATTTTATGATTGGTCGATGTAATGTCAACTAGTTTGTGCATGTTTCTGTTCATTTTTAAAAGCAGTATTATGAAATGAAAATTGAATTAAATAGGTCTTTCCCTGTCATCTATTCTCGTTTGAAAAGGATACGTTAACTAAAGCACGACACAAATATGCGTGTACATACACAGAGGACAGAGTTGAGTAAGTGTGAATCCAAAGCTCGTAGAAAATGTCGTTAAGATATTTATCTTGGGTTGATTGCTCAAAGGGGCTGCCAGATAAGGAAGCAAATCCATTGTGAAACATGTCAGGTAGTGGACATAAGCATAAAAAAGAAAGAGGGCGAAAAGTAGTTAAATATACATTAGAGTAATTGAATTTGTCAATTTTCTCGGACAAACCAATAATAATACTCCATTTCTTTTTCTTTCTCCTCTCTACCATATCTTCTTATACGTCTTGCATGAAATTGTTTGTTCACAATAGAGCCGCAGCCGCCTTTGCAACATTGCTTGTATTCTTGTAGTACGTGTTTACATTTACATTATTTCTTTGTGTTTTTTGTACGCATTCCTCAGTAGTACTCAAGAAAACACACTAATGTAACATTACACTTTTTTGGCTGTTGTGTCTTCGAGCAGAGTGGCTTGTGAGAGAGTGAGTTTGTGTGATTCACTTATGTTTTCACTTTGGCTTTCTATTCTTTGCTCTCCACCCTTTTTCGCTATCATTATCGATATAGAGCCCCATTGTGAGTTGAAGTTGGAGTACTACAGTACAACAGATAAAAGAAAAACACACTTGTTTTTTATGGCCAACAGGATTACATCGATAGAACAGAATAGCGTACATATTAGATCGTTCCTTCAAAAGCTAATTGGTAGCTGAATAATTTAAAAGAATGTTTTGTGCATATACCACCACTCTCATCGACGAGCATATAGTGGTGTAGTGATAACTTATTACGTGTTTAACCACTAGCTATCGAAAGCCCATACTCAGAGGGAGTTTCCTCGAGTTGTGAAGCATTGCTGATAGTGATGAGATGAAAGCAAATGGTTAATGTAATAAAAGCCTTCGATATTCGATTATTATCAAGAATAAAGTACACACAATTGAGCACAAGTATAGCAATATGTGCTTTCTTTACATTTCAATATGCGAAGAGCTATTAAAAAGTTTTTCGATATGTTCTTTCTGCTTACTCTTGCATTGTTATAGCAGGTGGCACTTGTCAAACCCATCCCAGCAAAATTTTGTACGCAAAGACATACTACTAGGCTATCAACCATTGGAATTCTGGTGTTATGTTTCTATTTTCAAATATTTTCTTATGACGCTCTAAATTAACCGCCTTTGTTTTTATCAAAATATATTTTTACATCTGTCTCCAGAAAAATTATTTTGATGCTTGCTGGGAAAACGGAGCGAGTGGATGTGCTCTTACAAGCCATTGGTCAATGTCATCATATTCTTATGGAATGTCAGAAATTAACCAAATTTTCATACATTAATGCATGACTATAAAGCTATCATCTTTCATCATTACTAATAAAATTATAAAATTACTTGGATATTTTGCCACCACATTTAAGTATTGTAACAAATAAATTTTTAACTTTATGGTCAATGGTTCTCTGTCTAAGATAATCTACTGACTAATCTATGAATTTCACCATTTAAGCTTGCTCAACAATTTTAGTTACAGTTAATGTCAACGGAAAATGGCAGTTTACATAATAAGTTTTTAAAACTTTTTTCCAGTGTTTTAAAAATCATAATAAAGCAATTAGAACCCATTTATATTCCCGTTTTAAAAGAACACAAAAGCATAATGCATTTCTACTTGGATGATTTTATGTGATCCAACATACTACATTGTGGAAAGTAAGGATGTATGTATATAGTGTAGGAAACATTTCACAGCAATAACCAGAGAACGAGATTTTAGGATTTGTCCTATTCTTTAATATTTCACCTATCACAAAATCATTTGGCATGTGAA
>JAQIXX010001419.1:0-34196 GCA_034700605.1 Willowsia nigromaculata
CACTGGAGTGATAGTCCATGCAACTACTTGCATTAAGTGTCTTTGTCTCCTTAATGCAGACATCCTTTGCGCCAATTTCTTCGCAGGAATATCCATCTTGACTAGGTTGCTCCGCTTCTACCACATAAGTTAAATTTAAGGTTTCATTTCCCTCCATTATTAAGTCCACCTGTGGGTGTGGCCATTCTAGATTTCCAGCAGTCCAGCTTAAAAAGAAATATTTTAAATGATTTCAGATTTGCTAATCTTTAAAAATCATTATTTATTAAATCTTACTCCCATATTCCAGCGTCCGGACAAAATTGCGGATTATCTCCATACTGTGGGTCTACAGCAGGGTCACCAGTAAGTAGATACTTGTTGTTCCGTAAATTTACCCATTCTGGCAAGTCATTTGGTATATCAGCTTGGTCCATCAATATTGGGCCTGGTGGACACGTAAACCATTTCAAGTTATCTTCCTCCGTATTTTGCAGACATTCGTCAAAGTCTCTGTTGATCCGCAGTTTCAACTTTGGGTTGCCTCCAGCGAAAGGTTTAAAGGAATTCTCTAGACCAGTTTTGTGACATGTGATGTATTTTGTTTCCCAGCCTGCATAAAACGGATAGAATGCTCCGATGGGATTTTCCTCCACATGGAGCTCGTAGATTGGAGTAAAAAATGTTTCAAAACGGGTGTGATTCCCCTTGAAATTTCTCACTGCAATCACGCTGGAGTTTAAAAAATAAGTTGGTTAAACTTGATGAAATTTGAATGGAAAAATTATTATGTCAGTTTGCAAAAAGCTAACAGAAACTGGGCGTATGTATGATCCAAGCCTGGATACTGAGTGTATCTAAAATTGAAATGAATCCTGGTGAAATACTCTCTCTGTTGATGTATGTCGGTTATAGCTTCTCCTCCCACAGTGAAGACGTTGGGATGCTGGAATTCAAATATGTAAATGTTTAGATTCGCAAAAATCCAACAATTGCTAACTAATATTACAAGTGTTAGAAAAATCTTAATATTCTACCGTGTATGATAAAGCCGCACGTTTCCCACAGGGGACAATATTAATAAAGTCCTTAAAGTCAGAAGTCTTACTTGCAACGCAATCATCGCAGTCAAAGCTGCTAATAAATTCTCCAAATGGAAGACCCCAAGGAGCACTTTAAAATTAGAAAACCAGATTACATATTATTAATTATGACAACTGAAATAACCAAAACTAAACATTACAACGGCTAATTGTATGCCACGCACCTAATTGCTTGGACGTACAATCCTTCTAGCTCTGCTTCCGATTCTATATCAATATGAACCCAGTTCCGTAGTGTGTCGTTGTACCCACTGTCGTGATCAAGTATGTTAATTGCGCTTAGGTCAAACTACAGAATGAAAGATTTTGCATTGCCTTTTGATACAACGAGCTTTTTTCATTGGCAGCACAACTAAAGATTATATCAATGAAAAAGTTATATTCAAATACTCTTTTTATCAATCCAGTTGGGCTTGTCACACCATTTGAAACAGGAATATAGATATTATTCCTGTAATATTCAAACAGCGATGTGAATCTGGCGAGACCCTTTTCTTCCGGATGCAGATTTTCCCAGTCCACACAAATTGGAGCTTGTCTAAATGGAAATATAGTGCTTCCAGAAGGTGCATTTGCTTGTCTCTTGTGTCTCTCGTCAGCAAGTACACAAGAGAAATTGGTTAGAAGGAGAATTACGGCAATATTTGCAGTCTTTAGAAAAATCGAATCACTGGATTTCCTCATAATTTGATAGGCCATTTTAATCCGTGCTTAAGTTTCTACAAATTGCTTGTGCAAAATAAGCAGGCATCAGGCATTGAATAAGAGAAAGATTCGAAGGATTTGATCGACTAGAAGTAAGGAACTCTTCTTTATTATTGAACCATAAGCCTTATCACAAAATTACATATCGTGTGACGTTGTCATATACGCACATAAAATTTTAGTGATAAAGCATTATTGTTCCCATGAAGAAATCGCGATTTTTGAATAGGTGATGGTAGAGATCTGGGTTCTGATATGCATTCTTTCTCCAAGGTAGAGGCTCATACATTTTTATCTACAACATCCTATCAGTCTGGCAATTCCCTTTTTTCCAGTCTTGTACATCAATAAAATCTATAGAATCCATGCCATTTGACAGAAGTCCTTTCATATTCCTTCGGGAGGATAATGACTTCCTGTTTTACTTTTGCCGATATGGATGTAAAACAATACCTTATACACGTTGCTTACTTTTACCTTATTTCAACCTGTGTGTAACATTAAAATAACCCTTCCTCACGCACAGCACGAGGTCACACAGTTTCAAAAATCAGGATTGTGTTTGTGTGGACATTAGAATTATGGTACGTGAATGTTTAATAGTTTTTGAGTAAAGGTGAGTTGATGGAAAGGAAACTTCCAGGTATTCCATTTTGAGCAACTGTTGTGACATACATAAACGTGGGTTTAGTTTTGCAGAAGTCAACATACAGGAGCAGCATCCTCGCCGCCCATTCTAGTTAGTAGGTCCTTTTTTAAATGACAACAATGGTGATCAACAATAGAAATAGTTTTTCTTTCTTTTCATGTCCATGCAAGATGATTATGGTGGTACTAATGTGTGCCTTATTATGGTCTTGTTATTTTGTTCCTTACTATATCCTCGTTTCTTTCACCTTACCTTCATCTTCCGTGCTAGGTGCGTGGTTTCTGGCCTTTTTATCTTTGACTTCTCTTTGTGTGTGGTGGAGAATGTTTTGATGTTTGCGTACAAATACCTGTCACAATTATTCACGGTTTTGTATGTACGTTCTTTAGCGCACATATTTAAACGTAAGCAAGAATACAATATTTTCTTCGCATCATTATTGCGGTGGCGGTTGTTTTGTGTAATGATCTCTGATGACTGATAGTGCAAACGAAAAATTCCAGAAAGCTTATATAAAGGTATAGGCATTATTTAACTACTGTAAAAAGACTTAAAAGTTTGCTATCTACTACTAGATGCCAAATATTATGGCCATGGGTGAAATGCCATTTATGTCTTACAAACACACTGAAAAATAAACATAAAAATAAGAGTGCTTATAATGCTACTATTTAACCATTTTTATGCTTAATTTTTTAAGTTTTTATGTTTCTTTGTAGGCAGTAAAACTATCATTTACCGTATATCATTTCTAGAAGCATTTTAAAAATCTGAGTCACAAAATTTTATTGGTGTTTGAAGCGTTTTTAATTTCTGTTTGAATACACTTTAAGCACACAAAAACGTATTCAAAATTTTCATTTCATAGTGATATTCAAGTAAATAGTATAATTAAGCTGAACGGTTGAAAGAAAGTTTTTAATTAAGTTTCTCAAAACGTCTTCATAGGTTTTTATGTAAAATCTAGTTAAAGTCTACATTATCATTCTATATGGGATGAAATCCTGATTTTATTTGTCCTGTTGATGACTGTATATTTGTGCGTTGCATAACCGACTTTGCACGGGTACATTTATGAAAAGTGTCATCGTCAGTCGTGATGTGTCGGCTCCTTTATGTAGCAAATTAAGTTCAAGATTGTCACGGACGTCAGAAAAATCTTTGTCAACAAATATCATTTTCTGCAAAAACAAGATCATATTAGCGATAAATAATACTGATAGATGATCTGTCTTTAAACTTAATTGGCCGTACTTATATTATATTAATACCTACATATTATATGAAAGTCTTCACTCTTCAGTGTATCCAAATCTACTTACCTATGTACTTTAAATATATCATGTAACTTATTACTTATCTGATTCTTGACATAGAATCACTTCATCGGAAATGCCACCAGCATTCAATATTTCATATTTTTGTTTGGCTTTACTCAACCAACCATAGCCAATTTACGAGTAAACAACATGTCAAACAAGACGAGAGCAAGAAACCTGCCAAAATGAGGTAAACCGAGGATGAGGATATATGGAAGTAAAGAAACGAACTAGCTTAGTTTCAGTTAAGCTAGCCACATACAAGACGTTTGGGAATTGGGATTGGGCTTAAGAATACAAAACCTTGTGGGGATGGATAAGAAGGTAAATGGTCTTCCATCTCTCTGATCTAGCCTATATTATTGTTCACTTATTTTCTTGAAGGCGGAGCGACTTTTTTCTTACATTGTTATTATCAACATTGTTATCATTTCCTGTCAAATACCGTCATAATATGCTACGTAATGATGTCCTCCGCTCTCAAAATTTACAGTTTTTGGTTTTCTTTGGTTATGCATTTGTATAATATGCGGTTTGGATATTTTCTATCTGTCATAATATTTTTTATACAAAAACACGAACTCTTAAAAACTATTGAGAGTTTTCGGGGAATTATGAGATTTGGTTAATTGTATGGGAATGGCAGTAAATAAGTTTTACGTGCATTTCTGGGTAAGGTACCCTCAATTGAAAATAGCTTTGCACGAATTATAATATCCCCGACAGTTATTTTTTTCTTTTTGAAGTAGAAGTTACAGAAAGGAATGAAATGAGATGAGCGGATAGATAACTAATTTACAGAATTAGTTGATTAGTTAGCAAATCATGAATTAGTATTATCACAGATTATTCCGATTTGCTGGTATGTAGCACACACAAGTCTCGGGAAATTCTTTTAAAAATACAAACTTGTATTTCTATCTATATGAAATTTTATTGTGTTCTTTGCATATTTGATTGCAATCATATATTCAAATAGTTGCCACAATAATTACATGGTAAATTGACGAAAATGAGTGAATTTAAAGGGAATAAAAGTCAAGTCGGCAGTACTAATGATAAAATACGACATAGATATCGCAAGATTAAGCTTGCATACGTGTATGTAACTTCTGTACATGGTTGTTAGTAGGAAAGAAAAGTTTTCATCATAACATTTTTCTTTGATGGACTCAATTTGTAATAAAACAATCCATTTTAAGCAGGGAATAAGAAGAAATAAAAATGTTTTTGAGCCGAAATTGTGTACATTTCTATAAAATAAATTTGCTTGCGATTAGTTTTAATAAACGATTACAGATTTCAGGAATTTATACAAACCTTATGAATTTACCTTTTATGTTTATGCAGTGGTAGAAATAAAATTTCTTTTTCCATCGAATGAAACTAAGATATTTTGATATTCATTAAAAACGTATTTGAGTTGTCAAACACAAGTTACTCAATTAGGAATTAAAAATTCCTTCTAACTAAAACTTATAGTATTGTCTCTCAAAACAATGACCAACACACTTTTTCCTGGTTCTGCGCTATACAATGGTATAAAGGCAACCACGATTAGGAAATACCACTGATGATAATTCGATCATAGTGGCAAATTTGGCTGTCTATACAGAAGACAAACCATAGCCTTCCCAAAAATCATTCAACTGCTTGATTTGGTTTTTCGTTTAAAATAATAAGCCATATTTTAGAAAATTGCTGATTCATTCGGAAATAAGTCGATCGCTTAATTGAATATTATAGTCTACCTACAATTTTCAAAAATATTGGAAAGCATGTAATTCCACTCCATGTTAGAGCTTATAAAACTGTGAGAAACTTTACCTCTGTGAGTGACCCTAAACACTCATAATAAGGAACTGAGCATGTCGTAACGATGCAATTTAGTGGCCCGATGGCACCCACTTTTCCGTTCGTAATTCTCTTCCAGAAATTCTTCTTCCCCCCAGCAAGATATTATGTTCCCTTAACTTGTTTGGCGGAAGTCTTTATTTTATTGAGTGAGTAAGCATGCGCAAACAAATTACAGGACAGAGAAGAAAAACTTCATCCCTTTTATTTTAATTTTTTGTAGTTGAACCATACAATTTAGTGGCAGCAACTTTTACTAATGATGGGTGCAAAAACAACGTGGATACAGAAGGGTACTTATGAGAAGGGACCATGATTATGACCATCCTGCCATATGAGCTTAAACTTTTCTATGATGGACAGCTTCATCCGGTTATTTTGTAACAATTATAATAAGAAAAGTCTACTGGAAACTGGAAAGCTAGGAATGAGAAGAAAACTAGGCGGAAAAACATGCTCAGCTTTTAAACTGCGATTAGGTTTATGATTGTTTGTCAAACCGAAACTGAGCGTATCAACGATTGTAAATTCACTACAAGGAATTACTGTGAAACGTATGATCATTCTTTGTTTTTTCAAAAACATAAAACTCTAACGCTAACTGTTAGGGACACGCTAACTGTTAGTTTTCAAAGAAAATTCCAAGGAAGTCACGTCAGCATTAGAGATCTGCGAATGTTAGGAAATTTTAGGCAGTCACTAACTATCAATTGTTCTAATGCTGACAAAATGCGTGTCTGAGTTGCAAAAACTAAAGATGAGATAATCATTTTGCCCTAAATTAGTTTCAAAGTACTCATCATTCATTAAATTCATTAGTTACTCATTCAGTATGTCTATCCTACTGTCTGGCTATATAATTTAGTTCTTCTCATGATTCGTTTAATTTTCTATCAAAAACTTACTTTTGCAGTTTTGCAGCATCCTGTTCACTTCTATAAAATCTATTTAGAGAAACATACATGAAAGTAACCGATTGTAGTCATTGATGATGCGAATGAGCTATGAATGAAGGCAAAAGGAGAATGCTGAAACGTTGAGAACATTTTTCATGAAATTGTGCCTTGCTTTCTAATGACTAATGATGACAATGGTACATACTACCATGCATGATGATGTGGAGTGATGGCATTACAACCAATTTGGGAAGTTGATGCTGACTGCTAATTTCATTTAATTTCGCTATTCTCACAGTTATAGTGTCATCATCATCATTAGTATTGCCAACATAAAACAACATCGTCAAAATTCCGACTTACATAATAAAACATGTTATATGCATAAAGTGCTATGTGCTGCATCAAAAGTAATTTATAAAATAAAAACAGTTGTTTCTTCTAACTGTTCCCGTTATCATCAAGAGAAAGAGTAGTTTTTGTGTCAAAACCACGTAGAGCACGTTTGAATGAACTAATTTTGCTTTTGACGATACAATTACAACTCATTTACAAGTCTTTCAAAAACTGTTGTTTAATTTTTTGTCACTGTCAATTCAGTTGCTTACTTGTGAGCGTTTTGCAATATGTTGGAAATTAATTAATGTTTGCGCACTGATTTATAAAATAGGCAATGTTTGTAGGTTTTACTCAGACTGCAACAATTATCCCCATATTTTTATCAACTTTAATTCACAACGCTAATTTTTACTGTTCGTTCTTTTAATGTTCTCTTCATCTATAAAACACTTCCTTCTACAATGTAATGCTGTATATTATGCGTTTACTGTTTCCAACTGCATCGCTCCCCCATCAAACAATGCACGCTGTCTATAGGCAATACTACAAACTAAACTAAAGCTTCTAGACTACGATTTCTTCCTCCACTCCACCATATTTGATTTGAATTTTTGAAAAGAAGAGACTCGTAATTTGAGTCGTAATTAGAGAAGAGAATGACTCGCAACTTAACACACGTAGCATTTATGTATGCAAAACTTCATACTCTGACATTCCCTTTAATGAGTGCTTTTCTGACGGGCTCAATCAGCATAAAATTTCAGATTTCGTGTACACGCTCTCTGTAAGTTATCATTATCTCTCTAACGAATTAACATCGTGAATTGCTATAATTGTTGTAGAAAACAACTTGGAATGAGAATAGTAGTATGAGAGCCTTGTCAAAATTCGTATGCATTAGTTACATATTCCGAGAATTGTCTTAGTATTAATTACAATCAAGGAAAAAATATATTGCATTTGACAGCAGACTAAGAAAGATGCTTTTGCAATGTCCATATCCGTTCATATACACACCATAATTCTTAATTACTTCAACATTTATTCAAATTTTAGACATTCTCTTTGTACTAACTAATTCATTAAAATCATCACACGCAAATGTTATTCCTTCACTACTGCAACTGTGCACAAGTGCATATGGATTGATTCAATTATTTAGTCTACCTACATACATCAGCATCATATCATGTACATAGTTTTAAAGCAAGCTTCATAATATAATATTTCATGTAGCTTTCTACTTTCCTTTCTCTTCATATGTAAAATTAGCACAGCTGGGAAATGGTTTGAGAAAATAGTGTGCATTCGTGGCATTCATTTTAAATTTTTAATGCAACAATAGTACATTTACACATTCATAATTAGCAATGCAAAATTAAATGCTGCTAATGAGTTCCCTTACACAAAACACTTAATTGGAATGCAAAATGAATGCTAACCTCACAGATTTATTAAGGAATTTTAAAAATTACATGAAAAAATTATATGCTGATTTATAGAATGAAATGCTTTTGAGTTGATTAATTAGTTAGTTGCATTCAAAAAGCAAGAAATAGGAAAAAAAGTGCTGAAAACTAGGCAAACCTACCTAGATGGACAGGTCAAGAAGACATTCCACATCACATTTTTGAAAATATTGATTTAGAGTTTCCCATCAACATAAAAACTTTTTACTTAACAAAGTGAACTACGTAGCTACCCCTTTTGAGACCCCACTGTACAGTAGTACTTTAATGAAGGCTAATGATATTACCTTGAATGCTAATTTCATCATTTTCTACTACAGAAACTACTTGTTCTGCAACTCTTACCTATCTATTCTCTACTGCATACTACTGACTGGTTTTTGGCTATTTGCTATGAATTCATCCGGGAACAATGTGATGCATGCAAAAGGTAAAAAGTACGAGTCCCAAGACAAACGTGGAAAAAGTTATGTGATCATCTTGAAAAGAAATACAGAAGCTATGAAAAAATAGAGATAGTAATCATTATCGAGTTGAAGATTATAATTATCATCATCTTCATTATCAAATATTGATGATTATCATAACATAATCATCATTAGCAAGGAAAAAGTGGATGTTGGTGTGCAAAAGGGTTATGGAGGTGCCTACGAGTTGCGATTCATGCGTGTCTATGCTTTTTGTTTGCTTGTGAAGACAGGTAACAGGCTAGCAGCTTGCATGCAGGTAGGAGGTAATCAACGGCTCATTCAATTGTTTAAGAAACATAGTTGTTCATAAAAATCCCTATTTGTTCTGCGTTCAACTAATGCGCACAACTCATTAAGTTATACAGAAGGGAAAATGGAGATGACGGAGTTTACGGTATAACCATTGGCAAAACCAAATTATAAAGAGCTCAGTCATAGCAAAAGGGCGTGCAAAATCATAATCATCATCGCCATCACTGGGTTAGGATATAATGATGTTGACGAGTGGGCAGGAACATGGAGATGTAATTATGAAAACAGAAGGAATTTTTAAGTTGGCCGGAGGCGCTTTTTGTAATTATGATCAAGTTCATTTCTTGAACTGCCTTTTATACAAATACAAATTATTACACGCATGCAATGCTATTGGTGTTACTTCGTTTTGGTTAGAAATCGGCTTTTATTCAGATACATAGTTTAATGTTTTCTTTTGACTAAACTGACAAAACGAAAACTTTCCATGAATAAATTAGATTTCTACAAACAATGGTTAGATGGAAAATTAACATTAGTCAATTTTGAAAAAAAATGCTAAAAACTGCCATGCGATCTGATAACCATGAACCAGGTACAATACTCTCAAGTTGCTTTCGGGCCCTGCGTTAAATTCTTGATAAAAACTAGCAATCAGTTTTGATTTTACAAAAACGTGTTAAAATTTAGCACGATGCGGTTCATAAAATAGATCAGCTTTTTTTATAGGGTTTAGCAGGTGCAAGGTGGCACTAGCACAAATTCTTGATCCATACCATCAATGAATTGTCCGTAGTCCCTACACTAAAATCAATTCATGATAATATGATTAAATGTTGTTGAAACTGAAGTGAAAGGGTAATAACGCGACTAGCATGTGAAAGGAATCCCCCACGAGAGAAGATAAAACGTAAATGCGAACCTTCATGAAGCGTAAGGGACTTGGTGAGCCGTCTTTCGGCTTTCTAACAAACCTTTACTCCTTTTCGCATCTGCGTACTTTCAGTTTCTTTTTGTTATTTTCAGCAGAGTGTGAGCTTCATATTTAAAAGCAGAGGGGTCGCACAAGACACAAGCTTAGTTTGATCTTGATAATGCAAACCTTTGTCGACTGAGATAGCACATTAACTAACTCTAACTAACTATGACACAATTTGTTAATTAAATTTGACCAAACGATAAGAGAAGAGTTCAATAAATCATGCATAGTTTGTCGCTTTAAGTTACTTTACTTTTTCTTTATAATTTATTTGACTAATTATAACATTAACGGAACATGAATATCACAGTATTCACGTTCAATAACAAAATAATTTTGTTCTGGATTGTCTTATGTTATAATTTTACACATAGAACATATTACATACCAGCACCAACATTGACTGATTATAGGAATTGGTTCTGAAGCTTACAGACTAGAGTAAATAAACTAGGATAACTCATTTAACTAAAACTAAATCATGAAACTGGTTCTAACAACATGAAAATGATCATTTCATCAACCATTATGTATAGGTACATAGTAATTTATCGAAACATGTAGCGAAACAAAATTAAGTATATACATGACATAGAATACAAGTAAATTGAACAGTAAAAACACAACCGGTATAAGATCAAAAGGAAAGCAGACTTATCAAATAATCACAAAATTCCACGATTCCGTGGAAAGTAATTTCATTTAGTTTAATTTTGCATAGACTTAACTTAAGTTACACTTGATGTGATGAGTGGAACGCAACGCAACTGTCAGGTAACTGGTAGTAAATAGAGGTAAGAAAAAATACCAAATCTAGAAATCTTCCGATAAGCCGGCAAGAGGTTTAGGAATATTATCACCGGACGCATAGCCACTGGAGTCAGCTTTCTTTTTTATCATGTAACAGCCAATGAAAAAGACCACTGTCAAAACGGCAGCTGCCATAATCCAAAGCCATGGAATGCTGCTACCGGGTTTTTCGCCCTTTCCTGTGTCAGTCTTATTGGGTGGTACTTCCGTTACACTACCTAAAATGAGTTTAATTAAAATTAATGCAATTAATTATACAAAGCCCTTGACCAGTAATTGTAAGAATTTTTTGAGAATGGAGTTTTGAAACCCCGAAATGGGACAGGATACGATAATTAATTACAGCCCAGCGTTTATTTCACTTACCAATAGTCATATTTGCGTTAGCCAGGATAATACTGGCTGTATTGAAGAGGAGCAGAACTCCTGCAAAAACGGCCGCCTTATTGATAAGGATCATTTTGGCTTTTCGATGATTGGAAAAGGCCTTGAAGTGGTCCCACAAAAAGTGTACTCCCACTGAACTACAAGTTTACGCATAATAAAAGAAAAACGAGTTTTATTTTATTAACTTTCATCTAAACACTTTTCAACTGAGGAGGTCATCATTAACTTCATTTATATCATTCTATGTAGTAACGTCACTTATTATGCCAACAAATTATAAATTAATTAAATAGTGCAACACTTACCTATAACGCAGTCCGAAAGCCGTTGTCAATTGGCGTTAGGAAGGTCGTTGTACAGGTCGGTTTTCCAGTCTCTAGTACACAAAATGGACAGTCAAACGGGAAGTGCGGACGGGGAAGAGTTAAAGATCCAATCTGTCACTTGCTATATCTTAAAATGACAAATGAAACAAGACAGCACAACAAAAATTAAATATTACTACTATCTGTCAAAAACTAGGCGTCTGTATGTACCAAACTTTTAAGTTGTCTTCATTTACCTGTTGTGTCTAACCTGTAGTCTGGTTCCGTTACTTTCGTTTGACTAAAAATTAATAATGATTCACCGGGATATTTTAAGTTATCTTCCACCGTTTCTGGACTTTGACTTAAATGTACTTCGTTGTAGCTCAGGATATTTTAAAAATTATGTTACTTTCAATCGACGCACGACGCACCGCACTTAAAAATAGTTACAACTTTGGGAATCTACTTTCCAGTTACCAATTTCCAGTCCGATCGCATCGCGGGTTCAAGTGACTAGTAGTGATAGTGAGTGTCTTGGGCTGTCCTCATTCAATAAATTGCCCAAGTGCTTGGATTTTTGGCGGACAAAGCACCTCAATGCACCATGCGTTCCCCCTCCAAATATCACTTCATTTTACGGCTATTCGTCGTGAAAATTTGCAAGTTAGTTCATATGCAGAGAGGAGTCATTTTGCAGTTCGTTCAGTGTTCAGTTGTGAAGGAATTTACATTTAGGTCATTTTAGATGAACGAGCTAATTTTTTCCCTAATTATGCAAATCTGAAAATATGTTGCGCGCTGGCAGCACACACTTAAGTTGTCTTAAGTGTCACATAATCTTTGGTTTCGATTCGACATGCATCCAGGATTTATGCAAATTAGGTTGTTTGAATAATATACTACCTAGAAATTTCTCAATTTTCAACTCATGACGAGGAAGGTATCATCTAAAACTTAAAACCAGTATTAAAACAGATAAGGGTACCTCAAGTTTTGATTTCACTTTACTTTGCATTTTTCAAACAATCAATTTTCCAATAATTTTAAAGGTTGTTGCATTTGGAGAGGAACTTATTAGCATGTGCTTCTTCAAGATAAGGTCGATGATAACACATTCTCAGTAAATCCGTTCGCAATTCGTTAAAAGAATCTCCTAATGTTACAATAGAATCCTCCTACAGAAGTATAACTTTCAATATTACACAACATTTAACTGCTGTAATTGTAAAATTAATTTACTTCAACGTGTTTTGCGTCTACACACTAATGTTAAACTTCACAGTTATTTCAAGACTAAAGAAGAAAGCTGGAGTAACATGTGACAGGAAAATTTCCCTTCAACATGAGTCATAATCATCATGTATTGAACGTTTGCGAATTCCTTGTAAATAGGCCTTTCCTCGTGCAAAAAATCTCGTGCAATGCATTATTATGCCAACATCAAAATGTAGGTCACTTCTTGTAGTACTTTCTATGGACCCAGTTGTAGTATACTTTCTCATAGTGAAAGCATTCCGAATGTTGTGCCCTAAAATATGTACCTTCATCGCAATTTTTTATACCCATAATGTTGCAAAGCGTCGAGCCAGATAACGCTTTTCGGTGTGCGAAAACGCTGCCTTTTTGCTTGATAGTAAACTAGCATAGCAGCAGTAGCAGCTTTACATAGCTGTAGAAAAGTCCAGAGAAAGGAGAGAAAGTGTTTCGCGTATACAGCAAGCAGGCACAAAAAGCTTCATGAACACGAAAGCATGCAGATATTGTAAACGAATAGTACGAGACCTACCGACTCCTACTCAATGGTGATCTTTCTCTTTCTTGGTTTTTGATGTGTGCAATTTTTTGGCATGTCAGATGTCAGTTAGTACTCACTACTCACTCCCATTCTGGATTACATCGTTTCACGTGTGCTTATGAATTAGCAAAAGCAAAAACTGAATGAAATGTTCAATTTCATTATGAAACAGGTTAATTATGCTTAGTTATAGTTATCATGAGTATCGAAGCATATATGATTCGTATTATTTTTTAAATTATTAATGATTTGGGAGAAAAAATGGTATGGTATGGAATGAAATTTGTGATTCTTAAAATGCTCATAGTTTATTTATTGAATACTGAATGTCGATATTTGTACATATGGTTAATTTTTTATCTATAAACTTCGTACATATTATTATATTATGTATGAATATCTTATAAAATCCAACTGCAATCAGTTACAATTTGGATTTTTAATTCAAATATTTCTATTAACAATGTTTATTAGATTTAATCTACTTCAAGTAAGTATCCGGATAAATAGAGGCCTAATAGGGAACAGGTATAAGGATTGTCAACTGTTGTTTACCTACTTTTTACATAGAGTAAGCACATCTAAGGTTATTTTTTTCAAAACCACCATTCTAGTTCTAAAAGGGTTTTTCCTTTGTTATGGGCTATGATTCTAATTTTACTCCTGTCTGATACCTTTAATTTATCATAAAACCAACATTTCCTTGTGTTTCATTTTCCCATACAAGTATTGAGTATAATATGGGATAATGCTATATAAGGAAATATTTAGTCTATGTTCATGGTTAGAAGATACAATAACGCTTAATATTTTAAGAATTTACATTTTAAATCTTATACATACACAACGTTTATTCACTCAAGATTTTCTTGATATATTCTTTGTAACAAAAATTCAAAAATTGCTGATACAAATTACTCCAATGCTCATTCTTCTCCATACGTACATACCCAATAATGCCCACAACCTGTTCATTGGCTATCTATAAATTATTTATGTTAGCGAAATATCCTTTGAGCCTCCATTATTTATCTAACAGCAGCAGAAACAGGTCATCTTTTCTATTTATATTACTGTACAATAAAGTACACATTTCCATAATCCAAATGTAAAAATTTACAAAAGATTTTGAAACGATTTAACAACTTAGGTTTGCAACCTGCTTTGCATTTTATAAGCTAAATTACATAAAACATTATCAATTATGATAAACGTATTTAAATAGTTATGTACAGTTAACTCACTATAAAGTCTGACTGCTGGGAAACATCAGCATTTGGTTAATTGTAAAGAATAAATAGCACGAAATCAGAAAAAAGAATATGTTATACAATTCTTCAATTTTCTTTTTACAATACATTCCTAATCGTTAGTTGTATTCTGCATACATTTTTAATCTCATAAATCCATTCAATTTTATTTTATCTATTAGAAATTGTCAATTCCTAAATCCGAATTATTCTGATACGCTGAAACTCTAGTTGATTTAAACATAATCCTATTCATCTTATTATATAACTGATCTAGGTAATTGTTGCATAACTGTTGAAATTAAAATTAGAGTAACATAATCTAGATATTTTGGCATTTACTTATTCAATACTACATAGAGATTTTGTATATATTTATAATCTTGTACCTCTCGTTTGAAACTAAAAACTCGAATGAGACAAGATGAATGAGTCCCGTGGTGGGATATTGACTTATTTCGCCAACAATCTTTTCGCGTGTATACATGCGCGCATCTATTGTTTTGTTTCAAATCGATAAAACTTGAACTTGACTTTTGTTAAGTTTAAGTTAAAAATCCTTGTTTGATAAGCTGTTGTAATCAAATCGAAATCAATGTTGTACCTCTGCAAAGACGTATTAGGAAGAAACAATAAACACTTCTTCTCATAGGCCCCAGGCCCTTATGATGGCCCTTTTGCAACGGATATGGTGAAAAAATATCACCAATGAATAGAAAATTCGATTCAGTGAGCCGAGTTATATAGATATGATATAGCTTGTCATCATACAAGTTTTACGTTTATAATGTTGTAGCACCAATTGAAAGATTTAAATATATTATGTACATAAAAAGTGTTCTCTCAACTCTTTATAGTGTTTTGGCACAAGTTTGGCTTCACAGAAATGAATTTAAAAATTTCACTGTTTTGTCAAATCTTAAAAATAATGCCTGACTTAGCATATAAATGTATTTAAATACCTAAGCTACTTTTCAAAAATTGCATGTGAAACCATAAATATGAGAACTCGTCATATTTATTAGGTAAACGCAATATTGAAAATTTTTCCATAAAATGAGTATGAACGTTTTATTGGATCTTATGGTGCTCGCATCATTTAATAAGGATGTATGCATGTACCTCATGTACAAGATATTATTTAAATAACATATATAATTACAAATGTTTTGAGTTTTGAAAATACTGACATGATAGTTCAATTTACAAGTTACATATCTTTAATTTTACGCTTCCATGATCTTATCTTTACAAACTGAATGACGACCAAAAAAAACTGTGCGAGCATATAAAACATTTCTTCAATAATGTATGCATATGCATATTATTTCATTCAGCGTTCCATAAAACTTTGACTCTGACTAATATTTTGTTCTACTCCTCCTAGTATTGCAGTAACTGACTTGGTTTCAAAATAAATAATCGTACAAACATTTTGAATTCACAATAGTACAAAAATGCTCATGCAACATTGACAAACGAGCTATTAGGACGTTGAAAGGAACGAGTTGAATTGCTTAAATGAGTCACAAAAGTTGTATGCAACACTGAAGTAATAGCTGTCCTGATTTCTGTATTATGAAAGGTTGTAGAGCGACGTTTCCTTTACAATATGTTGGAGAGTGGATAAACAAAGAAACTTTTTCTCAGCGTGCTTTCTTCTCTCTGCTTTCACCAGAGTTTCGTTAGATTGCTCCTGCTGAGCTGCTTCTCTTAGCCTGAAAGAAAACATGAAACCATACAATCATTAGACTCAAATATATAAGATCAATAGAAAATTCACCTGCCGCGTGCCTACGCATTCTTCTAAACTAACAAGCAGCAACCATCCAATCTGTAAGCGTGCATATCGAAAAGAAAAAGCGTAATAAAAGCATCTTTCTTTTTTCTTTTTAGAGATCATATCAAGCAAAAGAGAAAACAAATTTCAGTTCATGTTCTTCTACTCAGCAGTATAATTTAATATTTCAATATGTAACGTAAAAGGGAAGGATGACAAGGACGACAAAGACGTATTGACTATTAAAGAGGATGAATGACACAAGAATAAATAGCGGTGAATTGAAAAGTTTCTTCAAACGAATCTTGGGATTTTTCCTGTCCTGTCGTAGACGTAACTTATATCATATAATATCATTATTATACTAAGAAGCACCGTGTACTGGAATTTCTTTTACAACTTTTCATACTTTATTTTCCTTTCTCCTCTTCTTAAAAGTTGACAGTTGAATAATAAAAAATACAGTTTACATAAACATTTAATGATACCTACTACTTTTAAGGAGTAACATTGCCGATTTTTGCTCTTCTAATCAAGCTAGCAAGATTCATGTGCCATGTTCCTTATGTAGATCACTTCCCTTCATTAGAATTTCCTTTATACTTTCATGAAATCTGCACTTGCACGGTCTAGGGTTAAAGTCTATTTTTAATTGTATGGGAATCAGGAAAATGCGAGCAATTGTGAGAATTTCCCACTTTTAATTGTAAAAAAGTCATTGAAAAAGGGAAAGTGATGTGCATAGCTTATTCCCTTGAATTAAGAACCTATAGCCAATTCTCATCAAACACTGACCTTGTGCATCCAGGGTTTATACAATTTTATTTTTTTCAAACGTTAATTGGCAGATTTTATGTGTTTTGCGCAATTTTTGGTAAGCTCATCAAAAGCGGAAGAAGCAATCAAAGTGGAGAAAGTTTGCTGAGATGTGAAGCAAAACGAAAATTGGAAAAATAGTTTGTAATTTGTTAGTAAAAAGAACTTTCTCCATGCCTTTCTTGGACTAGGTTGATTAGTCTGACTAACAGGTGATGGATTATTACTACCAACACCGCTGGAACCAGCTTGAGGATTCAGACTTAAATTCATTTGACTTGACTGACTGTGAGACCTGGACTCTGGGTCTGAGGGCCTGTGGTGCAAACTTTGGTGGTGGTGATTGCTTGCAGGATTCTTCAAACTGTAACTCCGATGACTCCGGTTGGAGCCCGTGCTCCTAATTGAAGAGTTGCTGGCTCGACGTGAGCCGTCACCTTTTTCATATAAAATTAGCGACACATCATAATAACGAGACTGTTCATTAACTATATATTTCGTGGCAGAATCGTTTGCTCTTTAGAGAGATTCTAAGATTTTCAAGCTATTATTAAATAGAGATGATGAAGTATTCACCTGGGCCTTTTGGTGGAGCAAGTAATGAGCCCGATTGTCTTCGAGAGCTTCCTCCTAAAGAGCTTCTTTGTGACGAATTCCGAGAAGACGCTCGAATATCACCTATCACCACACATAAATGGATGTTTTAAAGCCTAATGACATCTTCTTGCCCAGATCTATGCATTCGAAGAAAACATGCTAAATAGAGAAGCTGAAAAGTACGTTGTCTGTGAATTATAGTCCTTCGTCAAGTACTTATTTCAAATGAATCCAGTCATTAAATAGCAGTCAGTCATTGGTTGCTCGTGTGCATATTATTTGTGATTAATGATTGTATTACTATGCTAATTGTTTAGGGGAGTGGACTTTCATTCCACGTGGAGAGCAAAAAGCTTCGTTACTTACTAGCAATGCAGTATGCAGTTAATTTTATGGAGCTTTATAGTCTCATAGACTCATAACCGTGCTTAGTGCAGTTTTGTTAGTAATCTCGGTTTCAGTTATAGCTACAAAATGTGGTTAGTGAGTGAGCGGTCGAACAATTTAAAATGAAGAGAATTTGAGGTACGGATAATTTTACTACATTGTTACTTGTAACACTTGTGTTCATGCTTTTGTATTAAATATCATTGGTTCGCTAAACTCGCTTTGATTAGCACTGTATTGTTGTAAAAGCTTGATCAAAATTTCCGGTAATATTTAATCATATATAGGATAAGAACACGTTCGTTATACTACGTACATCTATCACATATAATTCACAAACAATTAATTTAGCTCATGTTCGTTCGTTAGTTTGACAGTTCGACACAAGTTTATAACTCACCATTAAAGCTCAAGCTATTTTAATAATAGATCATTTATTAACAGCAAAACCGATTTTGCATGCGCAACAAAAGAAGCATTCTAAAATTCTCAAATCAATATTATGCAAAGCCAATTAATTTGATGCTATTGTTTGGTACTGTTTTGTAAGTCCATTAAATGTGCATCTACTTACCAATGAGTAGACTTAACAATTTTCCTATGTATCATACAATAAAGTCAACAGTCAAAATGTTATTATTAGTAGTACTCATTTGTAAAAAATTGTCCAGAGGATTTCGCAGAATGGGTTTGGAAAAAAAGTTTTTAACCACGATAAATTCGAAATCACAAAATATTGGGCTCATAAATGACCCTGTGAAATATTAAGGCTTAATTATAGGTTTTACAATTTTGTTTTTCTGGTAAACCTATACGCAAATGACAATGTTTAATTTTCAATTTTCACATCACGAAATACAATATACAAAAGCATTATGAGTAAATCTTAATTACGGTCATGAAACACTTAATGTAGTTTTTAGCCTGGCTTCTTACCTTGATCTATTGAAAGTGTTACGGGAGGTGGAGCAAGATTCGCATTTCCATAATGGCCTGCTCTCCTGGGACCAAATCTGGCTCTTGCAAATATTTGCAAAACCAAACAGATCAACAGGCACAATAGTGTCATTCCCGCTCCAATGAGTATCAAAGTCGTAAGATCATTATTGAGCAGTTGTGCCTCTGCATTTGAAAATTTATCACAAATTTTTAGCATTTTACATTTTCATGAAAGAAATCAGTTTAAAAATTACATAGTAAATATACCTGGCACACATCGGAGCGTGGCAATACTCTTGTCATACAGTTCATGATGATTTGGCTTACATTCGCAGATAGCTTTCAGTCCTTCGCCTGTCCCCTGAACACAACGGGAGTTGGCATCTCCCTTAGAACAAGCCTCATCTGCATAACACTCATCCCCAAGTTTGACAGCTGAAAGTGAAAATAAAGATGAGGTAAACTTTTATTTTTTGGTAAAACACGCCAATTAGTTGAACTTGAGAGCAAACGGCTTGGGTGACATTGTCCGGTGTTTCTCTTAGATTAATGTCTTGTTATTTAAGTAAAGATGAAATCAGAAATCATGTAGCATTTGGTGTTGGGAAAATATGTGTAGACTGTGGACCAATTTTCATTCAACCCGAATCCCGCCTGCACCAATGTTCGTAAAATATGAAGATGGAATGTTTCATTTGATTAATCGCGTAAGAAAATTTTATATAACCCAATGACATTCCATACTTTAAAATCTTACATCTTTATAGCATATCTCTGATATAACCCGTCAAAATCATAATCGTTCGTAGTTTTTACCAATTGAAATTGAATTAAATTTTCACTTGATCATTCCAAAAAGTTGAACTTTATTCTTCCTCTTAGGCGGATACATAAAGCGGATAATACTGCTTAAAAGATTTCTCATCAAATCATTCTTCCTATGTCTCACCAACTCATCTCACCGGCTTTATTAAATTGTCATTCTTTCTACGATGAATAAGAAACCGAGAGTAATAAATGACTGCAAAAGGGATTTCTCGTTTCTTCAAAAAGCCTTTCTTTATCTTCCATTATGACATCCCGACAGACTTCATTTTGACAACATTTTTCCATTTGTATTAGCAATACGTTTTCTCTTCACCTTGTTTTCATTGGAAAGTAATCTTATCTACCCATAGGGTATGATGATCCTTTTCTTCAAAGTTGATCGAAAGAAAATTATTCCAGCTTGTGTGTACTTATGAGTGGTTGTGTAAGTAAATTTATATGAAATGCCAATAATATATTTATAACAATACTCCATATTTGTGTGGGTATGTATATATTCATTTACATTATTGCATTTCTATAAAATAAAAATTCTTTGAAAACCACTATCACTGTTATTTTTTCGTCAACAAACCGAGTATTATTATATCTTGAGTTCAAATGCATGATCAGTTTGGAACGTGCCTGCCAGTCGTATTTTTTCCACTATTTTTGCGACAACAAAAAGTAAGCACTTTCTTCCTGCCTTTTACACACATACAAATTACTCTTTCATAGAAAAGAAATCAATAAAGAAAGCTCTTGTATCCGATTACGGAAAATACGTACATATAATAATATGCATATATATAAAAAGGGATAAAAGGAAGTGATACACACGTGCATTGAATAGTTTCCATCATACTCTAAGAAATCAATCCTGTTTTTCCGTAGCGAAAGGATTATGATGAAGCTGAGGTTTACAAAGAAAGTTATCTCTTAAATTCTGAGAGTCTGTTTATTCAGTCTCAAATGTACACAATAATATGTTTATCTGAGCTTCAGCCACAGCATATTTGATAAAAGCGAAGTGAAACGAAATGGTACTCAGTACTCAACACATATTCCAATTTTCTACCTATTTTGTTGCAAAAACCTTCGTAATCATTGAATGACACGTCTTATGTTCCTGTAATTTAATTTCTTGAATGCTCGAAGAGGCGGTGAGTCAAGGGGAAATGACAAATTCAATAAAATCTCAAGTACTATATTATGTAAAGGTTTTACCTTTTAACTACATAGCCTTAAATTCGTAGTTAGCAATCTCTTTTAACGAAGGGACCCTTGACAGCTCTAATGCCTCTAATGGGCTGCATCTTCGTGTAGCTTTTTACGTTTTAAAACCATATAATATGTACTATTCAAAAATAAAATTTCTATCACACTTCCAGTTCCATACCTCACTTTAAATAAGGTGAAATTACTGACTCAACGTTTTTTGGAAATATTATAACATCCAAAGAGTGATGAAGGGTGATCATGTTACGTGAACTTGAAGGATGGGCTATTTAAAACATATTGTTTAATTAAATAAAATACACAGTCAAGAGGCAACTACGCATCAGAAGAAACAAAATCATACAAATAAAATAAAATGTAGCTTGTTGCTTTCTACGAGTCTACTGGTGATTAACATTTACTGTCAACCGATAAATTTTCACAGCATTGTCTCGTCTGCATTTTTCTTGCAAAAATATAGTATTTTACCGGAAGATTGGGTAGAGTAGGCAGGTATGGTTCTGGTGGTTTGGTTACAGCCTCTTGTTACAATGTCTTTGGTTTCTCCTGTTCCATTGAGTGATCACAAAAGTGAGAAGCATTTTTGGAGCTCAATTCCAGGATTTAATACTAAAGTACACTCTAGTAGAGATTTTAACGGTGAAAACATCAAACTAAGACGGAGAAAGTAGGAGTTTTGCAGTAAATGTTTTATTTTCCCCAGATAATTAAATTTTCTCACTATTCAAGCCATAAAAAGTAAATTGTTTCTATTCAGTGTTTTTAAATACTGTTCGTTAAAGCCTCCCATGAGAGTCATTTCCCAATAAATAACGTTGTGTAACTGCTTTATGCTCATGAACTTACAAAAAAACAAAGCAAGCCTGTGATTTTCATCGCCATTTGTGTTGCCTTTTTACTTCCGTCCGATACAAGTGATTAGATCTGTGTGAATAGATGAAATGAGGAAAGAAAATCTCATTTTGACTTACGACTAGTTCTTTCTTACGTAACTTATATGCCCAGCAATACCAGTGGGGTAAGCTGCTCAGACTTTATCTACTACGGAGATTGATAGTCTCTCAACTGATTTTATAGGTTTCAGCAATTTCCTTCGGCAATGTTATTGCCTTTTTCTTACTCACCATATGGTAGAAAACTGTATCGATGGCATGAACTCAAATTAATTCAGAAAAGACTGGCATTGAATATATATTATTTTCTGGACTGTGGAAATGTTCTGCATGAAAAGTTTATACAGCCATGCAGTGCACTAAATTATGCATGTTCGTATGTTATTTTTACATTATCCTGAAATTGTGCTGGCCAGAAATCTTACCGCTGCGTTTTCGTGTCATTTCTATATCCGTTGTATGCACATTTCCTTTGTACCATCCACTCATTTATGATTCAAACTTTCTTCCTATTCCTTCCTGAACGCGAAACAATTTTTACGCTTGATCTAATGAATATTGAAATTAGAATTTTAGCAAGCTAAGAAAGAATGGAAGAAAATGAAGACTATGTGACGATGCACTTTTCGTATTCATCTGACACATCACATCTGGAGGAAATACCACAGATTAAATATTTATATTTACTTACTCGCTTCTGTCAAGATTTTGTCTGTGTATATTGTGCATTTTATAAGGTCCCCATCCAGGTTACATATATGCCTCTCTATGCATCTACCATAACCAGCTTTAAACCTAACTCATTGGTATACATATTTTTTGCATTGATCCATCAGACAGGCTATACTTCTACCAACACCTTGAACGTGACATGGATGACAAAATGGTTGGCAAGAAAATTGACAAGGAAAAATTACATTACTTTCGCAGTATTGAAACGAGCTTCTCACCATTCGATTTATATTCAGTGAAAGTGCTGTTAAAATTTACTTACAACCGCTCAGATCGACATATAAATGTAAAGGAGATGAACAATGCTTGTGGTTTCAAACCCAAGATGTTCTGCTCTCATGGAACTCATGGAAGCAGCAGGTTACTGAAAAAGCTGGTTCTTGAAAGTTACAATTCACAAGCATTCATCCAAGTATAAAAACACTCGGAGACTTTTGGTACAAACAAATCCAGGAATTCAATCAATAAAATATTACCAAGTCGTTCAGCGTGCCTCAATTACGCCACCTCAATTTACACGTGTGAGTACCAATTTCAAGCACGTTTCCCAAGGCTTTCTTGCAAAATCGAAATTTCACTGAACGTAGCAGATAATGACAATTCATGGGAACATAAATACACGAGAATTAAGAATAATGGACTAAGACAAAGGAGAATTTTACTTACGCTTAAGGCAGAGTGTTTGATGTGAGGCATTTACAATGATTGGATACTCTGGATGACACTGACATACACTCCTGGTAGTATTGCATAGTAGATTAAGTCCTCTGCATTGCGTTTTACATTTCGCACCCACACGCTCCCCAATCAGTTCATCTGTAAACAGTGTTCACATTTTTTAACATTAACATTTTTTTGTGTTGTGACGAGTGAAATGTATAGCATAATGATTGAAAAATATAACCAAAAAGTCATTCACATTTCAAATAAAATTATCATGTGGAGAAAACTACCAACCGTTACTTATTTAAATGTCATTGATTTCTTAGCATACTTTTACGGGAAATATGTCATCATAATAATTATGTCAATGTAAATTATGTTCATGTAAATGTCAAAGGTGCGAACTGCATGGGTTTCTCTGATCTATTTATATATACCTTGTTTGTTCCATGTGTGTACGTCATCATGATTTCCTACACTTACTTTGATTACAATTGCCATCTGTACTACTAATAAAACAGATGTGAATAAACTAAATTATTTACTAAAAACCTATCAGAGACCAAGACAGCCTTATTTTGTAAATAAAACGTGGATAAAATCACAAATCATATCAATTTAGGTACTAAAATAACTAGAAGGAGCCGCACATGTAATGGGTATTTCATAAGCACATCAACTACTATTCTTAAGATTCATGCGGTAAGATAATAGGGATTCGTTCCACAAAGAAAAGAAAAGTGGTAAACCTTTTATGACGGAGAAAGCTGGTGAAAGGAAGAAAAAATACGAACCAAAAATCATTGGAGCTTGAAGCCCATGAAAATCCTTGCGTAATGTTTCATCGCTTTGTTCAGTTCGCTGGTATAATATTCTAAAAATATGTATCTTTTTGTCTAGAAACAAAAGAAAACCTCGAAACATCTTACATTTATGTAATACAAGGGGAAAACCCACGGGTAGCACACACGCTGAAAGCTGGCGGTTGACTGTAGTTGACTGCCAGCCATATTATGTCGACCAACTATGATCTTCTTTCCTTTCCAATGCTATAGCTAAAAATCTAAAACTTTCTCTGGTTAAAAATGTATTTGTGCAAAAGATTTTTTTCTTTTGCTTTTGTAGAAAAAGAGAGTTCATTTTTCATTCATTTCTTTCATCTCCAGATGGTCTCCTTCAAAAAAATCTCAGCACTACAACCAACAACGTCAAAGAGAATAAAAGAAAGTAGGACTCTTTCAGGATATTAACGTAAAACTGAGATGTGACTGGATTGACATTCATTTTTATATATTATTGTACCTTTCTTTCGCCCACTCTGTTTGCTACTCCTTGCTAGTTTACTATGGTCTATTAATAATCTGGAAAGAATCCACAATATCGATGATCTTCGATGAGTATTTTTCTTTCTTTTTAGAGCATGCAACGTACATACCATAATATTCATACTTTAGGGAGAATGTATTCGGATTCATGAGCTATAAATATTCAGGTTCAGTTGAAGAAAAATCGGGAATCTCCTCATGACTCAAGAATATAATGGCAAAGCATACAATGAACAGAGATTGGAAGGTTTCATTTCAATTTAGAATACCATCTTCAGACTTCAGACATTTTCCTGGATTATCTAGGATTTCCTTCTCGTTCTTGCTATTACACAGCAAAACAGTGTGTGCTCGTGAAAAAACTGAATAAATAATGCAAACCTCAAAAACTGTTAGTATGATCCCACAAAATTCTATGAATTTGACTTAAGCACGGAAATATGTATAATGCTTTTGTGGACAGGCATTCGTTCATTCATTACCTTTCTTCAGTTAGCTTTAACCTACTTCTTAAACCCACAAAATTAATACAAACTGTCAACCGGTTTAAAAGCATCAATTTTCTTCGCTTCATGTTACCAAACGAAACAAAACCACACTACGCTCCTAAATTCCCGCAAATCGTAGCAGTTACTCTCAGAAAAATGAGGTAGTAAACGGTAGACGACTCAATTAACTTGAATAATCCCTTCTAATGCAACCACAAAAACTGAAGGATGGATAATTCAAAATATATCATGGAAAACTAGTATACTACCAGTAATAGCCTAATAGCAGCATCAGGTAAATCTTATAACAAGTTCAACTTTAAGCACTTTATTCAACAACCAGTAGTCAGACAGTCAACATGAACATGAACAATTTGCCCTTGTCTGTCAGGAGATTGAGGGAAAGAGACCATTGGGGCTTTCTCTATTTTTATTTCTGCTGCTACTGATTGAAAACGTTTCCTTTCCTGAAAAATCGATACTTTTGTGGTACAAAACAGAATATCGGGGTATTACATATAGCATGAGATAGCAAGAACACAAATGATGAATATATGAGATTTTGAGGGAATCATGGTGCTCTAGTTTTATGAAACTATAAAAATGTATTAATGTTACGACAATGAAAATGCATAAGGTTAATATTCTGCATTCTATGACAGCAAGAAATAGTAGAAATTTAAGCCATCATGATGCGACCGTGGTATCCTTTGTCCTTTATTTCGCACATGCATAAAATCTACTACACGATTGCCAAAGTCAGTCAGGTCCAACTCAAACGCCTGGCTAGTCTAGGAAAAAGTGTCTGACATAAATCCCTGTGTGATGATGGTACGTACTACGGTCGACATAATGATGAAAACTTAAACAATTTATTTTTCCATTCATACGTAACAGGCTCGTTTACAAAACCCACGTATTGCAATGATTGTTTTTTTTTGCTTTGGAGTAAAGCAAATACTGTAAGGTTGAGGGTATACAAACTCTGGAGGCCATCTCTTCCTTTTATTGGGCACGTAATGTTAGACGTTTTCATCCAAAAAGTGATACGCTTTTCTACCAAACCAATGCCGTCCACAACTGATGTTATATAATCCAAGTGAGAACCAGATGGTATGTATGTTTGTTGGATTAATTTGCAATCACGTATGTAAAAAGGACGAAAATAGAATGTAAAAAAAGAAAGAAACAGTAGGATACTACATAGGAGTGAAAGCAACACTCGTACCGAACAATAAGCAAGAGGTGGTCGTGAATAGTTGAAAGGAGGAAGAGTAGAGAATGAAAGAAAAGATAGATAACAGGATAGAAAGTAGAAACAAAGACAGGATAAAAGTCGTCGGATTATTATTATTATTTTATTTCACTATCTCTCTATTTTTATTTGATACGCGAGGATGTTTTGTATGTTATTGCAACAGAGGAAAACATGATAGAATATACAAATGAGCTCATCTCAAGTAGCACTCTTTTCGCTTTATTTTCTACATGCTTATTTCTCCATTCAGGTAGATCATGCAGTCACTGGCTTTCAGCAGCAAACAGAAAATAAAATAGTGCCTTTAGTTGGTGTGTTATTGATGAGCGAGCGCATGAAAACTCCATTCACATTAATTTTTCGTATGCCGCTCTGGGTATGGCCCCAGTGTAATTTATATTTTCATTGTAGAACTACTTGTTTGTAAATTATATGAACTCATCATTACGGTATGGCTGGGATCACACAAGATTATTTCTCCCCTTCTCCCCCGTGTTCTACGGTACAATGATTTTTGCCTTAATTAAGGTACATATCGACGATCGACATTAACTAACGAGGGTCCCAATATCCCATTCTAATGCTATTTTAGCTTTGCGCATATGGTGAAATCTTTTTTAAATCAAAATTTAACGAGCACTATTGGATTGCATGCAGGAAGTGGAAAAGGGGCAATAAATTATTGCTTCTTTAGAGGTTTCATTGATTTTTCATAGAATCCGAAATTTATCCTGAATTCTAATTAGTTGTATTAAGGTTATGCGATACACAGTTAAGGATATGCGATGAACTATATTTAAAAAGTACAGAAACTGTTGGTGAAAGTCTAATAGAAAAAGAAAGCTTGTACAACTAATCACCTTTAATAATAAAGCCAAGAAGAACATATTTCCCAACACTTTTCTCGCTTGGGTGAACACAGGAAGCCCAAGGAGAAAACTGCATAAGATTGAATAGAAAGGAAGCAAGTTGACTGCGCTTCATATATTATGCGAAGGAAAAGGAAACCAACTGGAAGCATATCAAGACTTTCTCCATTTTGTCAGGTTATTATTGCAAGAAGACAGATCGTGCACTCGGTGCAATATACACTAGAGATGGGAATATAAGTCAACAAGAAGGAGAAGAAGGGAAGTCTGCGAGACGAGAGAGACATACAAATACAAATAAAGTCATTTTGTGGGAGTAATAATAAAGCCTTCGTCTTGTTTCTCTACGACTAAATGAAAAGAGCTGAGGAGGAGGATTAGAGAAAAGAGTCTCTTCAAAAACGAGCTCAAACAGACCAGAGAGGCAGAGATGGGAAAAGTGAGAAATGAGAAACAAAAGCGAAATTCAGAAACTGATATAAAAAAGTACATAATACATATTGTATGCTGTGATATAGTAGAATCACTTTCTGACTAATTTTATGTGCTACATGTTTTATGACCCTATCAATGTCCTAGCATTTGTTTACATACTACGTGCAATATGAGCCCCTATACATTTCTACACAACATTATGATTGTTAACTACCTACTTACCTACTTATACTTACAGCCATATAACTGCGTATAAGGTATATAGATTTCAATTTGACTGTTCTTCATCATTCTAGAGCTAGAGGTTTCCCACATATTTTCAACCAAATATACGATACGCATAGAAATCAAAGATGGAAAAGTGGAGAAAAGAGGTTGAATGCTGTAGAGAAAATCGAAATAGGATATTTGATGAGTTTCTGATATTTCATTCTAAACTTTTGTGGTCGAATTTCAAATACATTGTGACTACAAGCCATATACGAGCTGATCGTGCTGTAAATAAGAATAACATGAAAATGTTGTTAAGTTCTTTTTGTGACACCAACATTCCAATGTTGATATTACAAAGATACACCAGCAGGAGAAAGATCACGTCTTCAGTTGCTATTGCTAATCGTGTTATCTACGGCATTACTGTCTACAAAATAACAGTGTTGATTTTGAATTTTTGAAGCATATTTTTGTCTGGGTTCTCAGTACTGATTATGACCTAACTTTCCCTTCTCCCAAATTTTCAAAATGCTTTATGCATTTTGTTTTCAATATCCGATGAGGAGAGGTAGTTTCAAATATTGTAGCAGAAAAATTTTTTCTCCCACCATATCACCAGGTCTATATTTCTTTGCATAACTCTACCTTCCTATCATGTCGGATATTGCTTCAATGTCATGAAAACTACATCCCACCTGGAATTTGATTCTAAATCTTTCTACACTATGCTTTGTTTTGAAATGCAATTTCAAACTGTACTGATAACACCTAAGAGTATCAAAGTTTGATACTCTTAGGATAACACATTAAAATCATGATTCTGTAGAATTTTTATGATTTAAAACTACAATTTCAGTTTTGTACTTTGTAAACTAACATAATATGAAAACTTCAAATTTTGCATGACATGTAAAAAACTTGCAGCAAAACAAGCAGCAATTTGATTTGGACTACGACATTTTTATTTTATTTTATTATCACATGAAAGTAAATCCATTTACCAGACTTTATCACAGGAGAATATAAAAAAGACTCAAAATATTATACGAATACAATATGGTAATGTCTGTGTTTTCTGTCTATAGGGATAACAACGATTTTGAAATGATAAAGTCTTTCAGTTCCCTTTCCTGTTTTACAGATACTAAACATAATATGGTTCTGAAATGCTATTACGTGCTTTCTCTAGAAAGGTGAAAGTGATCTCTTGTTACTTTCCCTAGTCCATATGTACATGAAAAATGCCTTGGAGGTAGGATAAAATCATACTAAAATGTGCATGTTTTCTGTCTGTTTAGCAACAACTCAGAGAATCATGGAACAGAGGAGTGAAAGAGCAGCAATACCATATCAGATCGCACTTTTTTGCTTGAGGTGGTAATACCTATACAAACAAATATCATGTTGGCTCACGAACAGATAAGATATTATACATGTCATATTAATATTCGCGTTTGATCATAGTATGGCTTAGAGATACGTGTTTTGTTTAATATTTCACAGTATACACGAATATTATCACACTAGCAAGTTTTTGTCAAGACAAGTATATCGTATTTACTTCTATTTACATAATATCTGCAGGAAAAGAGTTTTTGCTCTTTTTCTGTGGGTCTCTCAGAGTTTTGTGAAGCTTCTTGAAAAGGTCGATATTGGAATGTCGTAATGTGGATGTGATATGGCAAGACATGACAAGACTGAAAGACAAGGCAACTACAAGAATTAAGTCCAGATGTTCTTTAAAGTAAGTGACAAACTTGACACATCTGTCTCATCCAATGTGTAATGGTTGTCTAGATGCTCTAGATACAAAGTTGCAAAGAAATCTAACTATTCTTCAATGGGACCCGGAAAAGTGTAAAGAGTAGAAGAGATGAACTGATGTTGAAATTGACATGTCAATCACAAAACGATATGCACATTAGTAGTTTCTTTGACACGTGAAATGCTACTTGATGTAATGTAGTATAACTGATTGGTGATTTAAAATGAGATGTTGAAAATGTTGCGACAACTTTTTTGAAGTTCTACGATTTTGAGAAAACAACATTAACATCATATCATATCACGAATCACAACGTATATTTCAACTCATTCATGTAAACGTTGTTTCTTGTATAATCAATTGCACGTTCTGATTGCATAATCACATATTTTTGTTTTCAGATTTTAATGACACAGATATCATCAAACAAGAACAATACGAGATTTTTTTCGTAAATTGCAGAGTCTGAAACATTCGCTTATGCTGCTGCATTTAATACTGTAAATTTACATTGGGAGATGACAGTGTGGTACATTCCATCTATACTTCGGTGAATTTACTAGCCTGTCGTTTTCATCTAGATTAAAAATGCAATCGCAAAATATGTTTTTGCAGAAGAGAAAGTCGCACGCAGCAAACTTCTATTCAACTATTACTGGGCACAGTTTATATTTCACAGATGCTTCATGAGATCCAGCTACATTTTTACGGACTCCCGTACATTTCAGTGACTTTCATCTCTGCTGACATTCTGACATGATATTTGAAATATTTTCATTTTCGCAGGATACTGCATTCTGTATTCTATGGAATAGCATACTAGCTCATACCTGTTTCTATCATTCCATCTGACTGAGTTCCGCAAATTTTATTTCTATGCTAATATGCGAACCGAGCTTTATTTTCTTTCTTTGTTCGCTTTCTTTCATCAATCTCCATCAATCCTTTTTCCTTTGTGATGATAAGCAAACCAGAGGGAGAGTTTGAATCGAAGTGACTGTATAAGCCAACTTGAAAATTGAACCTGGCATTTATGCGAATACATCCAAACTGAGCAAATTTTTTGCCTTAGGTGGTGAATTTTTTTTAGAGGTGCAAGTGTTCTTTTGTCATGTCTCCTTCTTTTTGGCTAGCAAGACAGCTAGATATTATTTGGAAATATATACAACGACAGCAACCATGAAAAAGTTGGTCTGTGCAATATGTCACTCCCTTTACAGGATGCTGTAAGTTACACTTTGTGCTTACCTATGACGTAAATTATGATTCATAGCAGCATCCTTTCTAGTACATAGATAAAATCAAAAAATTCACTTTTCGTAAATGTTAATTTTGTAGTCGTAGCTTTAGTACATCACGCGACTTCCAGCATATGGGAATAAGGATAAATCTATTGCTAATCCTCTAAAACAATTTGAAAATTTTAATTTGCAATTGAAATTGTGTCAATCTTTATGCTCATACATATGAACATTATGGAAGTTATACATACATAAAAATATGCAATTCGGTTCACTGCTTACGAAAAATTGTCTGAATTTTAGACGTATATACATAAATGTATTGTTCAAAACGTTTTTGTGTGTTTGTACGAGGAATTTTCATGTTGAAAAAGCTGAAAAAATCTACAAACTTTTTGTATTATAGATGGTGTAGGTGTAATGAGAAAAACTTTAAATTGAACAATTCAGTCTTGCAAACTTTTAAAAATAGAAGGATTGTGTTGAAGGAAGAAACAGAAACTAAGATTTACTCTCAGATAAAATCTGTCCCAGTCTACGTGCGTGTATGTTTGTTAAAAAATAGTTCCAAGGATGGTTCAAAAAAGTAATTAAAGTCACAGAAAAAACTTGTTCAAATCCATTTTACATTTACAACCTTGAACCCCTCACGAAAAAGTATTTTCAGTCTTGCTTGAACAATTGCCAAATGTAAAGTGAAGTATCTTGGATGCGTGATCACAAGCACTCGTCCAGAAATTCTCAGAAATTTAAGTTATGCTCATTCAAAAAATAGGTTTGGATCAAGTTCCAGATAGTTTGCAAACATTGTCTTTAAATTTGTTTGGAAAGCATATTCTCTCAATGCATTTTTTGTAGTCAGGTTTAACGGCAAAGTTTTGATCTTTTTTAAAACGCTAAACAGGAATACTCTAAATTAACCATACATTCAGTGTGTAATTCTACTTCTCATTATGAGAGTACCTACTATGCTGCAAAATATGGGCATTCTCGTATGTTGAGACGTACAGTGAAGTTTTCTGAATAAACGATTCAAAAAGGGAATAGAAATCATTTACAAAAATGAAATCAGCTGGGAAGATATACAGGTGTTCATCCATTAAATCTCTTTTCTCAAAGCATAATTTACCCAAATTGCATAACTATGCTACGTCTATATTAGATAAATATGCCCCTGAAAAGAGAATGTTAGTTAAAGGGAAGTATAGTCCATGGCTAACAGCAGACGTTAGAGAGGCAATAAAAACCGAAATAAATTGCATAAACGTGCCCATAAGACAAATGACGCAGCAGACTGGAAAGAGTTTAGAAGAAGCAGAAATAATGTGAACGAGTTAGTCAGGCACCACAGAAAAAAGTATTTTAGGACTTACTTTGAAGAAAACTGTAAATCTGAAGATATGTGGAACACAATTGACAAACTCACAAATTTTAGGTGCAAAAAGGTACAACCTATGACATATTTAGAGGTAGGGAAGACAAGAGTTTATGAAGAGGAGGAAATGAATGATGTATTAGCTGATACATTTGTAGTGAAGGAAAAGGATAATAATGAGAATGTGGATGACAAATTAAGTCAGGAGATCTTAAATTACAAAAGGGATTATGACTACTCAGAGAGTATGCGTGAGGATATGGAACCAATGTTAGTAAAGTATGAAGATGTATTGGTAGCAGTGAAATCTTTACATGTTAAAAAATCGCATAATCCTCGTGACATGGTTCCACTTAGGATGATAAAAGGTAGCGGCGTGGTATTCACTCAGTTACTTGTATGGTTGTTCTCAGTAATTCTGTTAAATAAATCTATACCAACGGCTTTCAAAAAAGCCATGATTAAACCTCTTTACAAAGGAAAGGGTTCGCGAAAGCATGCATGTAACTATCGACCGATCTCCCTCTTAACAGATTACTGTAAAATTTTTGAAAAATACTTATGTGATAGGATCCAAGCTAGGGTTGAAAACAAATTGACAAACAATCAACATGCATATAGGAAAAACAGGTCCTGTCACTCAGCTTTAGAAATCTTAACTAATGATATATATGAAATGATTGATAAGCCAAAAATGAAAGTAGGAGCAGTATTTCTAGATTTTTCGAAGGCGTTTGATTCGATAGATCACGCAATATTAATCCGTAAACTCATGAATGAGTTTAAACTTGAACCATGGTATATAGAGATAATGAACAACAATATTACAGACAGGGTGTTTAACATTAATGGAACTTCAAAGTTTTATCCCTTAAAGAAAGGAATATGTCAGGGATCAGCTAACGGCCCCTTGACCTTCAGCCTGTATATCAACAGTATTTCATCAGTTATTGAAAGTAAACACATTATTTACGCTGATGATATCGTTTTTTATGAAGAAGGGAAAACATTAGATGAAATAAACAAAAAACTAAATAATCAAATGGAGAAAGTTCAACAGTGGTGTAGTGATAACAAGATGAATATAAACTTTGACAAGACAAAGGTGATGTATTTTCACAAAAATAAAGATTATACAATAAGGAAAGAATGTGTAAATAGTTTAACTGTAGGTAATAAGGTGATTGAAAGGGTTTTCTCTTTTAAATACTTAGGTATTACGCTTGATCCATGTTTAACATTTGAATTGCATTATGATACTGTTGTTAAGAAACTTAGTGAAAAAATTAGGTACTTAAGAAGTTTTAAGAGATTTTTCAACAAAAGGGTTTTTAAAATTATGGTTCAATGTCATCTTCACTCTGTAATTGACTATGGTCTTAACATTTGGGCTATTCAAACCCACGAAAACTTAAGCAGGATACAAGGTAAAGTTGATAGGTTTCTACTTGAGTACGAGTATCCAAATTATTCAAAAAGAAACAGTTTTAAGAAGAATATTGATATAGCACAGTTAAGAAGAAAGTATAGCTTTCTGACGTTACAGGAAAGAAGAGATCAAATTATTTTTAAGAGTATGTTTTTCAGAATGAGAAAGAAAATTAATTATGTGTCACAGTCCCAGCGTGTCTCTTCCAGACAAACTGGACTAATAATTCTTCCAACTTCTAAATCTGAATGTTTTAAGAATAGTTTACAGTACCGCTCAGCTTTGCTATGGAATAAGCTTCCTGGAGATATTGATGTTAATGAGATTAGCTTTGGTAAATTTATTACAATAATTAGAGATAAATTATTATAAACAAAAAAT
>JAQIXX010001420.1:0-34184 GCA_034700605.1 Willowsia nigromaculata
CGCTGGTATAGAGTGGGGAATTATTAGAGATGGGGTATTATTTGAATATGGGGAATTATTAGAGCAAATACGGTAGTTTTGTTTGTGGTGTATTCATTTTTGTGCTAAAATACGAGTCGCCACAAGTGGTCAATGAACATATAACTTTTAACCAAAAAAGATTAAAAGAAGGGAATGGTCATCAGCGGCTATCATCACGCCAAAATAAATTCTGAAAGCCTTTCGAGCGGTTGCAGTTGGATGGTGAGTAATTCAAACCTATTCCTTTTGTACTGCACTGCTACGAAGATAAAATGCCAAGACCGAGATGACTGAGAGGTCGTACGTATAGAACTGTAAGAACAACACGGACGTGTAGACAGGCAGTCTGTTTGACAAGAATTATTATCAGAAAAACATAAAAGCTTTATTTCAAGAGCAAAGAAACAACTTTTATACTTAATTTAGACTTTATGCAAATACATTATTCCAAATTTTTAAATGATACATTATTTCCTGATGCGGTTAGATTTAAAGTAACGTCAACAAGTAGTAGTATAGTCTTTGTTGCAATGGCCAGTATTATCTCCAGCAAATAGTATCGTTTTATAGTGAAGTGTGACATGAAGAACACCTTTTGGACGGATACTTTTTATAGAAAAACTCGAAAGGGATGTCATTATGCAGTTATAGCATTAATTGACGGATAGCATTAAGAAAGTTCTCTACGAAATTTGTCGGCTTCAATCAATAACAGTTACCGTAAAAATTCCATTAGAGCCATCGAAATTCCTTGTTGCTTTAAAATAAAATATATCACGGTTCAATTGACCACTACTCCTAGCGTAGCAGACGGGATTAGTACAAGTTCCATATAATAAACCACCCTCATCATGTTTTTGAGTTTACATGGTCCTACCCTACGTGCATGCTAACATGCTGAAACAATTCATACATGTAAATTACATAACTTTTTATATTCTCATAGCAATACACGATTCTTCCTAATTTCTGTTGGGTAATAAAACTAATAAAGTTAAAGCTATATTATGTACTTTGTCTAGTATTACTAGTTTTTATTATAAGCATTCTGTTCAAATTGTTCTGCATATACGTACCTTAATTTTTTATAGGTTATTTGTTTTAAAACTTCTAAATGAATTTCGATGTCTGGTCATGCAAATCGTAAACTGTACTGTCATCACTGAGGCAGTAAATACATGCTTAACTGTAAACACAGTCATAATAGCGGTACTTAAAGTATATTGATAGCAAAAAATGTGATAAGTTGGAGTTGGAATTATGTTATGATCAAATGTCCAGTATCACTTCGTAAACAGCACTATTATATGAGTAGATAAAAAACATAGAGTCAAAACCTAAAATTTTCCAGTCGTTCCTTATACTATTGTTTTAAATTCAAGTCACAACATCATTGATAAAATGTCACATCGTTCACTTTGCAGAGAATGGTATCTTTGGGACCAATATTTGTTTGCAGCTTAGGCATAATACAGAATTTCATGTTATGCTAAACTAATACTTGTATACTTGGAGTAATTGCGTATGGCAGGCTCCCTTCAATTAGCAGTCCACATTACATCACAATCCCATCATCATCTTCTTAAAGCTAAACTCGAATATTATGGGTCACGAAGCTGCAGCCCCAACTCAAAAGTAAACAGCCAGCAAATCATCATATTCATATTTATTGTACTTTTATGACGATTATTATTGGGACAAGAGAGGACCTAAGAAGAATCAAAAACAAGCCATACCAATCAGTATTATGGCTATATGCAAAACGCAATTATCATGTCCTGTCCCATATATCATCTATAAACACACAGGCTGTAATAAACTCATAACCACTCTCAGTGGTAATAAAATATAAATGCAAATGCCACAAGAGACAGATTCCCTCTCAGATTTGTTGGTCCTTTTATAATAGCACGCACTTGGATTCTTCTTTATAAAAAATCAAACTCAACATTGCAGCCAAGAGAAGCGACATAACATAATCTGACTAACGAATCTACTCCAAAGTATTACCTAATAATCGTCACTACAAACATGTGCTTACTTACCTGTGCATATTCACCCTTTTCTTTTGTGTCTGTTCACTCACATCGGTTGCCTGTTGCACGTTTTTCATCTTCTTTCAACCAAGCATTTATTTCATGTATAAAGCCCACATCTTACAACTGCAACGCAATCCCTTTAAGTTTTTTTTTACCTTGTACAATGCTGCTTACTTACTAATGCTTACAATACCCAGCAGTATCATGTTCCAACCCTTTCCTTTTATTGATACCTGATGTGCGTGCATACACACCTGTATATTCTTTTGTTATTATTGCGTCTATGCATCTCATTGCACTGCGCAGGTAGGCGTTGTACAGCTATTGTTGCTTTTTAGTGAACAGCAGGTTGTTTTCTACACTGCAGCTATCCATTTTTGCCATTTAAACCAAACACTAGAACAGGTATATACTCTGATTGTCTCTCTCGCAAATATTACCATTCTCTGGTGAGATGCCTTGGATAATAGAAGGCTGTCCTGTTGTTGTTGCTGTGATGGGGCATTAGGGAGCAGCATGCGGTTTGGAGGATAAAAATACATACACACTTTCAACCTATTTTTATACACACCAATTTTTGCATTTGTCACACCAAATCAAAAAATCTTCACATCATAATTACAACCCCAGCATAAAGAGAATCCTTAACAAATTTTCGATGCGTGCCAGATTTCATTGCGTTTGCCCTGCTGAAATACAGAGAAATTGTGTGACTGTGTTTTTGTGCGTTTTCTTTGTTGTGCAGGTGAATGGGCAAAATAAAATGTTAATAGAATGAAGGAACGGAGACTTCATATCCCTATAAAAAAGGAGTGTGTGGGCCCGATATAACTCTATATACATCATATATAGTGCTTTTTAATAGCCAGACCAAGAAACGTCCTTTACATGTCTGTTTTGTCGTCATCATCGTCAACATCATTACTTCTTGAGTGAGTGGAGATTTTTTTACTACATGTGCTTCATGATTGCTGTTGCAACTCGCGACTCTTTGAGAAAAGAAGAAAGAGAAAAAACCTTGTGATTTACAAATATGTAATGTTTAAAAGGAACGGTGGATAGTAAAGATGGTTGTAAGACAAAACGACAAAAATATATAGCACAACAGCAGCATCACAAAAGGGAGAATAATATAAAAGGCAATTTGATTTCTGTGGTGGTGTTGGAATGTTTGGAATGAATTTTGGTGATGTGAAGATAAAGAGCATAGTCAAGTGTGGGGCTGGTGGTGAAGCAACAGTTGTCTTTTTTGTGCAAAAGACCTTGTGTTTATGCACACATTATAGTAGAAGGCAGCACGGCTTATAGGAACGGTCGTAAAATATACATGTGTAAAGGATATAGTGAGTGGAGAAAAAACGAAAGGAAGCCAGCAAGAAGAATGAGGAGGAGGTGGTGGATGTGAAGTCATTGAAAATTGCAACAACGTTCACATTTGAATATATTTTTTGAAGGTGATTCATCTGTAAAATAAATATTAAAAAGTGAATCTGGTTATAAAATATTTTGGGATGTGAAGGCGGAAAGGGTTAAAGAGACACAGAAAAGGGTATATTCCTGACCTGGAGACCTTCCGTGACCCATCTGGCCCCTGAAAAGTAAAAATGGATGATACCGGGGGTTGAAGTCTTTGAAACGTTTTGAATACATAGTTTGTGAAACAGACCTGGAAATTCTGAAATTGACAAATTAAAAATCTTGTTCTAAATTGAGGAAAGTTGCGACAAAAGTCTGGGACGAATTACTATATTTGTACTCCAATCTTTCGTGAACCCTCCAAGAACCCCTCAAGAAAATGGAACATATTAGGTAAGTGATGCTCAATGCTCATGCGATATTGTTGCTAAGTTTGTTGAGGATACCAAAAGGTCTACATATATTTGTAAGGAAGATACTTGAACTCTTAAATTCTAAAAGTGAAAGAGTGAGGTTCAAATTGAAAAAGTTACCAAAGCAATATTGTACTAAAAACTATGGATAGGGTACCAGCTTTTGTATTAAATGAGTGCATCGCATAGGACAGAAACGCTCATGCTGACTTTGTTCTACATCTCATATTCAGACAAATCAAAGCAAAAAATGCTTCTATGAACTAGCATGAAGGAATATGAATGACTTAATCTTCTCTCCACTCGATTCTTACGTTTCGGAGATGAGTACACTTCAACCCATGATCTAGAATGTTGCATTTTCTTAAATATCCTTTGTGGTTGATATTCACATTTTATCCATTGCAATATGAATATTTGTAGTACTCAAAGTTTCAAAACATAGTGTTTTCAAGAATGCGAGTATCATGATCATTCATAGTTGTTTTTGCTCAAGGCACTTACCTATTGCACGTTACACAGTTTAGTTTAGCATAATAAAATAAAATCTTGCAGCCTTGTCATGTCATGTCCATTATCTTATTTTTTGCCTCTTGCTTTATTGCAAGACTGCAATGTTCCACCTCTCAGTCAGCTTCCATTGCTCCAGCAACGATGGTGCAATAGTGAATCTCATTAAAATGAAATGACGACGACGGAAGAAGAAGAAAAAAGAAGGCGTGATTCATTCTGAAAAGTTGATTTTGAAAAGTTGTTTCATCGTTTAGTCTCCTTCCATCGTGAATTTTAATCTTTGCTACGCATATACCAGTTAATACTCGTTTCATATTTTAAACGCTTATTATTATTACTACCAGTTGTTGGGTTTTATAGCTTTTTTGTTTGGGGCATTCGCATCGTTAAGAAAAGTGCGTACTTGTATGCATTTCAAAAAATGCGTGATGATGAGATGGACCCAAGACTGATATCTTTTACGCATAAATAATCATTTTTCCATCAGCAATATCCATATACGCACATTTTACAACCTGTTACGACACTGCTGATTACACGTGAAGACTATTAAATTGAAAAGCAAGTCAAGCCATGCCATTCAAAATGATATGGTGCTGATGATGTAACAAAACTTGCAGGTAATTAGTGTAAATTCTTCCATCCTCAAGTGCAATAACCACAATTTTGAATCCAAGCAGAATCTCTCCGTAGCCATGACAGTTTTTGGGTCTTTAACTCTCTTGCTTTTTTATCATCAAATTCAAGCAAAGATTTAAAATCTGCATTTTGAAAATCCCAATTATTTTTCATTTCCCCATAAAATTTGTATATTTTACAGGAGAACTGTTTTTTTCAGAAACTGCATAAAAACTCATTTTACCTCCCATGTAGCTCTAATGCTGTGCTGGTAAAATGCACGAAAAAATCTTCTCCTTCACGACTTTTCTGTGCATTTTCTTACCTCTTGAAACACGTTTCTGTCCTTCATAAGCATAAGAGAGAAAAATAGATGGTTCTCTCCCTCCATATTATTCACCTATTTAAAAGAAGATATATCAGCTTCTCACATGATTCATTCATTTATCACCATCAAAATATTAATGTACTCTTTTTTATCATTGTTTCTAATATAATATGCGTGCATTGCATTACTGCTAACTTGCCATTTTATTTACTGCCACTGATTATTATGCAAAGTACACAAAACCCGAACCGTACGTTTTTTACACTATATAAAAATAATGTATATTTTTCCAACAATTTCCGCATATTTTTTCACGTCAGAGAGGAATAGAACCCATCACGCTCTTGCTCATCATAAAAATTACGAGTAGAAGAGAGTGTCATGATAATCATGACTGGGTTTTCTGTGACGGTATTTTTTCCTACCTGTTACGTACCTGTACTCTGTTGCAAAAGTAGCTATTACTATTAATATGAATTTTTATTGCTATTCTACCACCAAACACGCTGCTGCCGCTGTCACCATCTTCATTATAATCATAATCGTAATAATAATCACTGCTCTGTGCTCTCATGAAGAAGTGAGCTTTTTGACTGAGAATGGGAATGCGTATGGTGTGTGCTGAACTGCTGGTTATAAATTTCTTGTGTATTATTTTATTTCTCCCTCTCTTCTTTCTTAACTTGCTTAATTGTAACTTACGATGACGTTGACGCTGAGAGACGAGAGATTTCGCACGTCAACGTGACACTTGATGCTGAGGATGATAGACTTTTTCATGCCATTATGCCAGACTACCAAAGAGAGAGAGAGTACCCAAGTGCTGCACTGCAGTGTATGATAAGCTTTTAAAGTTATACGGTAAGAAAAACAAAACGGGAATATACCTAAATACCGTTTTTCCTCAGAAAAGTCATTTGTCTTTGACAAAATTGCTAACCGAGAGCCATCATAAGTAGTGAAAAGTTTCTTAATTTTTCGTGCATATTTGATATATTTCCCGATATATAAGTTATAAGAATCGGTTTGCATTATATTTTCTATATTTTGGTTTTGATGCGTACATCTCATCTCTCATGAAATCTGTTCGACTACTATCGCAGTTAATTTCAAACGACATTGGCAGAATCTGAAATTCTACGAGATTATGATGCTCGGGCTTTCTGCCCTCTGCCAAACATCCGAACTCCTTTTGAGTTTTCATCATTGGATTTCCCCATATATTTCGCTCGTTTTACCATTTCTTGTGTAAGCAGCAGTAGCAGTAACATATTCCATCAAAAAACTCAAATTACACTATATTTTACTATTATTATCATTCATATTACATTTTCTTGCATTTTTGCACGATTTTTAATTCTCTTTCCCCGACCGTCTTTAATAAAAAGAAAAGCAGCACTTTGTTACTTTTTACACCAAAAAACGAATATACAGCAAGAGTAAGTAAATTAGCCATATATTATTATTTTTGTCGTAGGCGTGGGTAAAAATTGTTACTCCCCGTCTCCGACTGTTGGAGGAATGTATATTATTTTTGGCTTGGCGGTGCTGATGATCATGATTATTATGAGTATAGCGGTGCCTCGGCTCTGTCTCTAGATTGTAATAATAATCATAATGATAGATGGTATGATATGATGATATGGATTATATAAATGATGATGGTAGAATGGCAGAAAAAAAGTAACAGCAAACTGAGAAAAAATATATTCAAAATAATAACCAGGTTGATATGCACAATATTATATTGCTATCCCCGCTTCTCGTTCCTCCTGCAATACAAGTAGTAACGTAAGAAAGTTTAACCCGTTGACGAAGGAAAGCAATAAAAATGGCAAAGAATTGCTGCGCGCTTTTGATTGTATGTGTGTAAGCTCGTGTGAATTTCATGGCATTTTTCAGCCACTTCGACTTGATCGTCATCGTTTCACAGGCTTATTGCCATTTTCACCTGTGCGCTACCTCTTCAACTACTGAACAGGATGAGCAATAATAATGTTATCATCATGACTTGATTTTAATGGATAGGTATAATACTTATTGCGTTACTTCTACTCTTGAACGTAATATTATGCAAACTAAGTTGCACTCCATATCATTAAGCTCATACACAGTTTGTTCTTGAGATTTCTCAGAAAAAAAGAAGCATTAAAAAATTCAAGCCAAGGCAAAATGTCATGATACACTGCTTACATGAGTCTACAAAGCATATACACGATATTGTGTCAGTACTGCTAGATTTTTTATGGAAGAAATAGCAGAAAAAAGACAAAGTGCACCATAAAAAAGATAACTGTTATGTCACTTTTTTCCTTCTTTCTGAACAATTTCTGGTCTCTTTGACTTTACTTGCTCAATATACACAAATGATTACTGTATTTCTTACGCACACCTCGCGAAGTCAACAATGCAAAAAATACCCGCACTCGTCGTCTGCCTCCCATCATTTAAGTTGAAACTGCAACGAAAATTGCATGCACACAGGTTAAACATGGTTAAGCAGAAAAGCCCTCATCATCTCTTTCTCCCACCTGTGTACTGAAAGATCATCACCAGAAAAAAAATGAAGGAGTTGAGAAGATTAGAAAAAAAGACAGTTAGATTTTTATTTTTCAAAGGCTCATTTGTCGTTTCGATGGCTGATTTGTTTTTTTAATAGTTTGGTTGTTGTCGATGTTTATGGCGCTTTTTTTGTGGTGGTACTGGTACTACTGCTCTATAAAGTAGGATTTGAAAAAGATTACATAAAAAGAGATTTAGTGATTTGCCATTTTTTCTTTGCGTCTCTCTGTCTGTCAGTCAGTTCACCGAGTGCAATGCATTCCTGTCTTTTGAGACGCAATGATGCGAGATGTTTTTTTTCTCGATAGATTTTTTTGGCTTCATCATCGCCCGCAGTGTAATAGCCTGTTGTTGAACAAAGATTGAACAATAATCGGTATAGTTTAGTGCAACAATTGGGATGAATAAAGTAGTAAAAAACTAAAAAGGATTGTGATTGGTAGTGCAGATGATTATGAGAATTCGTCTTTCAAAAAAAAGAAACAAGATGCGTTTGACCGAATAAAAGAAAATGATGACGGAGGGAACTGTGTCTAATAATTGCAAAATGAATTGTATAATATTGCCATTAAATTGGTTTCTTTCTTTTGCGAACAAGCTATAAAGCTCATTACAAAAATTGATGCGCATTGAATGGCTCACATATTTTTTTGTGGAGAAGGCCGTTTGAAAATTGACAATGGCCGATGACTATTGAGTAGTGATGAGCAAAAGCAGGATTATTAGGTATTCTGAATTTATTCTTCTTTTGAAAACAGGCTGTTGGCTTTTATTGCAGTTTGTGAGTGGCTGGTTTTTTCTTTACATCAGCAGAAAGCAGGTAGCACAGTCACCCATTTATCATTTTGTGTGTTCGCATCATCATCCTGTTTAGTTGTTCAGTATACGAAAAAAAATTATGCAATTGTTGCAGTGAAACTGCATGAAAAATACAATTAAGGTTGAACAAGAGCTGAATACTAGATGACGGACAGGTAAAAAGAGGGTGCATAAAAGTGGAATGCTAATGGCTTATGTCGAATATGAGAATGAGGATGACAGTAGTTGAGTAGTTGGTGGTCTGGTCGACAATTGTCTAAAGGAAATGCTCAGAAAAATGGTACATATATGAGGAATAAACAGTTATTCAAGTAGGGAATTGCTGAGAATGATGAGGCTACATACATTGTTAACTATTCTCATGTCAATGTCACCCACATACTTAAAGACAATCAGAAGAGAGTGACCAGTACTAATAGGGCGTATAACTGCTTGCAATTCTCCTCTTCTGTTGAACTCATCTTCTGGTTATATTTAATCATCAATAAAAGTGTGCATTGTTTTAAGACTTTTTGAAACAATTCAACTCGCAAAAAAAATACAAATTGGAGGCAAAAATCTGCTGGTCATGTTGTCATAATCTTTATCATCAGCAAAAAGTAGCATCGCCCATATATTTTTTCACGTTTCAGTTTTCCTGACTGCTATACTATGTTTATTGTATTAGCCAAGCATAAACTCTGTAGGTAGCCAGAAGCCAAACCCCCACTACAGCGATATATGACATGGCACATGCCTTCTAAATAACATGGATTTATTTAGTATTTTCAGCCTGAGGACAAGATTGTGTGGCAATCTTTTTTGCTTCCTTCTTTCCATTCTTCTAGAACAGATCTAAAAAAATTATTGTCTTGTGGCCAAGATATTATCACTATGCATTTTTTCCGCAAAAAACGTCAAACAGAGTAACAAGTTGGATTTAGACAAAAAACTGTGATGGGAGTGGCTGAGTAGAAGTAGAGAACGTAAATAATAATAAGCCGTATATTTTCAGGTTAAAAAAGGATATCCGTTCGAAACCTCAATAGACTCTAGGTTTTACAGCAAATTATAAACTATTGTCTTGACTTTGCCTGCATTCTTGTTTGAAAACTGGGGAGATGGGATTATTATGCAATTTAACAATGCACTGCACAAATACACGCCCATCCCATTTAGAGGATAGCTACCTACTATTATACCATTTAAACTTTGTGGCCTGTAATGCCTGTTTGTGATAGTGACGACGAACACATTTACGACTTGTATGGCTTATTACAGTTTAAACTGGGCTTCAGTGGCAGTCTGTTAACTTTTATTGCAAAAGCAAAGCTTTACGTAAAAGAATTATCAACTTTTTTCCCACCATTAGCGAGTCCGAGCCCTTCACAGGTCACTCCTGTAAAAAATTTCATGATAAGCCGAGTCGACTCTGCCAAGTGGAAAAACGATATAATGCGCGGTAATACCTAATGATAATCGCTACACTGCCTTTTATACACAAATTCACATTATTGTTATGTACACACGCGCAAATATGTTATCGCCATTATGCGTAACTCAATAATAGTATGTATTAAAATGCTAATTGTATAAAACAAACTGTAACAGGTAATACCTCTCTAATCTTTAATGATAATATCGTTATCGTTCTGTTCTTGGCTCTTCTTGGGTTTTCTGTCAAGCTAGTAATTTTGTATTACGCAATCCTTTTTTGTAATTTCAGATATTGCTGGTGCTGCACAGAATGCACATTATTTTTTTAGCTATGAGCTTACTGCAACATGTGGATAACCTACATTTTTGATTCAGCTAATAATAATAAAGAGAATATCATGATTGTTGATGTTATTGTTGGTGGATTTTTGTAGCAGGTTATTAACTATAAGCTTCTGTATAATTCGTGTAACGCAGCAGAGTAGAATGAATAGAGAATGCGATTTTGTAAGATGTTACCTGCCTGCCTCTGAGCTATCTGGGTTTTATGCTTTTCAAATGAAGCTTGTCACTGTAGTTTTTTCGACTGACTCATTTCATTTCAGCTTCTTGGGATGGATCCTCTTAACAAGCTTGATTTGCTGAATCAGTTCAGGATTGCAGAGGCAATGTAAAAAAAAGAGTCATGATTGTTGGGTTGTGCTGTGCTCTTGAAGATCATTCTGAGAGATGATCAATGATCATGCTGGCTTGGTAAAGGCGGATTTAGAATGGAGCCAAGAAGTTGGCAGGAGACTGTGAATAGGTTTGGCTGAACAATATCGAGCAAAGTTGTGTGCTTCCCTGTAAAAACAAGGTTTAAGAATACATGACAATGAGATCATTAGTTATTAGTTGTGATGTTGAATAGAACTACCTGTTGTGCTTCATAGAAATACATTTCTGCAGGCGAGGTAACGCATGCTTGCAATAATAAGAAGGTAGAGAGAGAGGGAGCAATGGAATGTCATTCATGATGTTTTTACTGAGGACATGAGATGAAGACGATTCCTGATTGCTGAGCGCTGCTAATAAAAAATATTTAATGGGAATACAATGCGTGTAGGCTTTGATGTTTTTATCCTTGCTCCAAATCAGGACGAGGAGCAGTGTGAGCTATGCTGAGTATAGTTTATTCTTATGCAGTCTTGTTACAAATAAGTAGGCAGGCTCACTGAAGAGAAGGTAGGGAAGAAGTAAAGCATGAACATAGAAAAATATTGCATTTTAAATTTTTTAATAGGAAGCTTTATGGTTGATATGGTTAAAATTATATTGGTTTGACCAGAAATGCAATTTTATGAAGAATATGATCACTATGTAGAATGACCGGGTAAAAAGGAAAATTCACCATATGGAGGAAATGAAGTCCCTTTTGTTCCAGGCGCAACGGGATATCTAACATATATATAAAAATATATCCTAAGCTATATTTTACTAACGATTACTTAACACTCATCACGTCAAGACTTACGACAGTGACAGTGAATAAAAACAAGAATATCTTGAGAGGAAATTCCTGAGGTGGTGTGTTAATAACGGATTTAGCTGAATATTTATTTATCGATATTATCATTTTGAATTTACAAAGGTGCTAATCATGCTGCATGTCATAACGCAATACCAAAATAAAACACACCATGTAGTGGTATGTAAATTAGCAGGGATTATTAACTGCTACATAATTTTTGCGTTCGATTTTCAGCAAGCTAAAGTGTTTTTATTATATGGGTATGCGTTCATAGGTACAAAATACACAGGACATTATGGCTTTGTTCTTGTTCAATGATAATTTATGATAAGTAGTGTGTGTGTCTTTCTGTACTTTTTATACTGATTCATAGTATTTGATACTGTTTTTAAGTGTTGCGTGCGTGTTGCGTAGGTACTGAGATAACGCAGTGGTTATGCAAATTAATGATTTCTGTTCTCTATGGAGTTAATATGTTTGGAACGCAATAAACGCATAGTATTTATTGCTTGTTTAAACAATTTTTAGAAGTGCATTCAACTCTCGTGGTGCAACCTTTTGTTGAGTCGAATGTTGAAAATTTTTTGCTTTCTGAGATGATATGACTATGGACTATTTCATAGACTTTGAGATTTGTTTTATTGATAAAAAGAGCAACAATGGAAACAAAAAGACTATGGCTCCATTCATTTTTGTAAAATTACACAACAGAGCACTCTGGCATTTTTTCAGTGTTCTTGTTCTCCGGTTGTTTTAGGTCGTTGGCTGCATTCTGATTATTCCGAGTTGACCACACTCAGCACTCGTCAGCAATAATCCATAATCAAGAACAACATCTTATGCAATTTCAAATTAGCTGAACAAAGGTTTTTTTTTGGAGATTTGTAACTCCCGACAAAATTTCGTTAAAACTGTGGTCTTGTTAGCAACAGTCCGTCGTTTCCATCACTATTATGTAATATTTATTTATCATCATCATCATGTTTTCTGCTATTGTTTCATGCAGCTCGGCTGGCATGACATGTTGGCAAACCACTAATTTCATATTTTTAAAGCAGTCGTGATTTGCTAATGCAGGCTAATCATTAAAGATCTTGACCAAAGTGGATCGATACTGATGATTAGGGCAACGAATCATGATGAAGAGTATTTCCACTAGCATTCCATACCTTTGCACAAATGTTTGCCACAGTAATAGCGGCTGATGGTGATAAGTTTATTTGAGTGCAACGCAAGTGTAAGTATCTAACCATTCCATTTAGCCATATTGAAACTAAGAAAATCAACCACTGGATTCAATCAATTATACATAACTTTGACATAATGGAGAAAACTACTAATCCATCTCTTTATACACCGATTCTTCATGCAGTTTACAGTTTCGTTGCAAATGTCCTGGCGATTAAGCAATTCACTAACCCCTTCCATCCATTTCTACATTTTTATAACCTTTATCGTCAGTTTTTTGTAATGATCTACAGATACCGATTATCTTATTAACACATGCACACTATAGCAGTAGTCAAACTATTTACAGCATTTTAATTAAACATCCTTCATGGAAAAACTTTCATTTTTTGTAAAATATTTTACCACTAGTCACCCGTGCTAAAAAAATTACTAGTAAATGAAAACAAAATTAAATTTTTTAGTCAAGATTAAAATTCACATTGAATATTTAAATATTAAACGAGCTGATTGTACTGATTTGTACTGGTGAAATACGAACTTTATTGATAATATGAATGGCCAAAAAAATTGTTTGAAACAATGCCGGTGGTACGATGCCATATTAGAAAACAAAAGGGCTAATTTCGGCATTGCACGGAGCTGTGATAAACATTGCTAAAATGTTACGTATATTATTTTATATCGAAACATCAACTTGTATTATGAAAATTGACAGATAGACAGGATGAATGGATGGAGTTGAAAATGGGTTTCACGACTTTAAACAAACTTTCACTTTTTATTAGACCGTAGACACTATTGGTGTCAAAAAATACAGGTATAAAATTGCAGATTAAAAATGAGAACCGATAACCACAGGACCAAAAAGCACAGCAGGTGCTCCAATCTATAACCCAAAAAAGTTTTTCACGCTTACTTTTCAATTGGGCAACAATTGTGAATAAATGAATGGACATCTCTCTTTCAATATCTATATCTCTTTTTCACATTCAAATTGTGCCAGCCTTTTGTTATGCTGATTCTTTTCATACAGAAATGAAAAAAAGATTGCGCAATACTGCACCATGAATAAATATAATCTAATATCTAATGTTGGGTTTGGTTTATTCGATAAATGAGATTTTCCGTGTAGCATTCACAAACATCATAGTGCCGCTTGCAATGTGTCAAATCGAGGTACAATTAAAACAGTATCCCGTTGTTGTTGATTAAAAAGAATAAGTATATTTTATATTTCAGACTAATAAGGTAATCCAGACTTCCTCTGAAATCAATTACCTTATTTTCATCTCTTATGCATATTGTCATTTCGTTGCCATTTTATCCTAGAGGCAGCAATAGATCTCCGCGATACATTGCACTTCTCCACCAATGTAAATTTTTATAAAAACGAAGGTATAAAGCTAAAGTCATTACAAAGTTCAATCCTATAACCCGTTTCCTTTTTCCGACAAATTATGCCTTTGATTTCCCTCTCCCAATTTGCTTCCCTGAGAAAGGCAGAGATTCAATGTCATTATCATCACCAGACATGTCACCTTACGCTACCAAGGCAAATCTCACCAGACACCAACGAATCATAATATTTTTTTGTTTGATTTTTTCCGGCTCTTTGATCTTCTCACACCGTCACACACACATTTTGCAAAGATGAATATTGTCTCTATGTTTGATAAAACTTTGTAGAAAATCCACTGCTCTCTACTCTTTATCCACTCCAGTGTAGTGTCAAAATTGATAGCAAGTGGAATTCGAAGTAATGTTGAAATTGCCTTTCAGCAGTACAGGATATACTTGCAGAAAGACATGCACTTCAAAAAATATGTAATGTAATAGCAGGAAAATTAGTCTCCCCGAAGTATTTAACATAACGACAAGAGAAACAAGACAAGTATCCTGTTTTTTAAACTGTTCTGCTGACTAGTTCTCTTGAAGAATCAAATATTTCAAGCAAGTGAATAGAAAGAGATGGAGAGGGTATATAGATGTGATGATATGATGATGTTTTAACATTATTCTCCATGCTTCATGGTTTTTCCCTTCCTCCTCAATTCTCACTCACTAACCATAGCTCTTTCTACTGCTTTTTTCCATTTCTTCCAAAAAGTATACAAAATCTTGCATCTTTCAATCTCAGAAAAAAATTCTTTCAAGATCTCTATATTATTCGCTCTCTGTATGTTTATCTTGTTTCGCTTAAATAATTGTTGTGCATTGTTCCACCAGAAGGCAAAATAAGTAGCTTGTATACAAAACAAATAGTTGAAGGAAGAAAAAATTTTCTGGCTCTTGTTTCAATTGCCAATTGCTTTTGCGTTATTATGGGGTGTTCATACAGCATGTCAAAGCCAAAATTACTGATGAGTTGACTAATATAGGCGTATGATCTTAGGGCATTTTATGTGATGTTATTTATCTTTGACTTACTCTCGTCATGCGTGTATGTCCCCGTCCTTACAAAACCCCAGAAGAAATCTTTTTTTCCTTTCGCGTTTATTATGGCACTTTTTTCTTGATTGCCTTCTCCTTCCCTATCTGGACAAGATGTATGGTATTGCCTTTTTCTACAGCTATTTTAGCTTATTTATCTAGCAGTCTTGGCAATAATAATGGCTATGCATTGGGGATGCAGAGAACATGCTACATGGTCCATAATAATACCAAACACAATAATAATTTTGTATACGATCCTCTTCGTCTTTTTTCTTTCCATTTCAAAATACCATGAGGTTATAATAATAACAATTTCACAAAAGAAAAATCTAATATGCAAAAAATCTTTTGTTTCTAAACGAATAAGAAGGGAGAGAATAAATAGGAACAGCCAGACTTTTGACTTTTTGCCCTTATTTTCCAGCTTATTTGTTATGCTGCCGTGTTTGCATTTTGCATGCGGGGACTTCTTTTTCTTGGACCTTTACCCTTTTTCATTGCTATTTGCTCGTTTACATGCAGTGTTATTGCCACTACTGCCATACATTTTTCAACTTAAATTTCCTATTTACGCCCGTTTTGATCATGCCAACGATAAAGAAATAATTTGCACTAGAAGAGAGAAAAAATCGCTTCTTTTCAGCCTAAACAGAGAATTCCAAGCAATAGAATGGGCACAAAGTCAAATATTAAGTGTCTTATTGTTTTTCTTTGTGATAAAGTTATGTGAAACAATGCTGATAAAAAGAATATTCGGCGGAGGAAAGAAAACGAGAGAAAAAATGTCCTGAATTTTTACCCTTAGCCTTCTAAAACTTCAAGAAGCATTATAGTGCCTAGAGTACTTTACGTTAAGATTATACGGTTGCTAGCACAATTGTTGATATATTAGTAGTAAACTAGTTTTAAATGTAATTCTTGACATTCTCATCCAATTGTTCCTACAATTTGGGACTTCAGCTGCTCAAAAGATGTTTGAAGATCAGAAGGTTTATTAAATGTACAATGTAAACTAAGAGGAAACGTATCCTATTGTGATTGTGATACAGGTCAAAAATACCGTTCATATGATTTGTCATTTTTCTGTTGTAAAAAATCATTTACTTTTTGGAGCATCCTTCCTAATTTTTAAAAATGCAAGCGTTGCATGGGGATTTAAAAAAATGTATTATGCAAGTCAACGATTTTTGGTCAGTTGTCGTGAGTCGTTTTTATGTAATTGTAATAAAAACGCTTATCCATTTGATAGCCACAATTTTTATGCTGATGGTGATGATCATAGTGATCATCTTGCACAAATTCAGCATCAGTATATTATAGACAACTTTCAACAAGTCAAATAGTTTTACTTTAAACTTATTTGATGATGGGCATGATGATGATGACAAAAACGAGTCTGGATTCTCTTTCTTTTGAAGATGATGCTGCTTTCAAAATTAGGGATTGGTCGCTATTGCAGCTTGATGAGGATAATGTGCTGCTGTGTGTTTTGTTGTTTTAGGGGTAGTTTTTAGGTTAAAGCCCTTGTGCCATTAGAAATTATGATGATGATGTGCATAGCTGTTGGGCTGTTTATATGTAATCGTGCCGCTTTGTTTTCTTCCTTCTTCTTCGCATCCCCTATCCTCAAGCGCTTTGGCAGCTACTTTGCCAAACTACTGATAATATTTTGGAAAAGTAGAAGTACGAAATCACGTCAAATCACCGTCAACATTTTTATATACACGACAGTATTACAGGGAAGCTACCAGACATTTCATTCAACTTTTGGCTAACAAGCTGACTGATGAAATTATGATTATTATGGGAGGAGCATGATAATCAAAAGGAGACACAAATGGTTATTGTGGTCATCATATTGCATAACATTAAAAATGCATTCTCATTGTAAAAATCATATTTTAAGTAAAATTATGCCTTTGTTTTCGTATCTTTTACGGCGAATCATACTGAAATTTTGATGCCATCAAAATGCATTTTAGTTGCTCTAAAAGGCCAAATTTTTAACGGCAAAAACAGTCATAAAACATTGTCCCTTCAGAATTTTCCTCAGTTCACCCAATTTATACATAATTCTCAGGTATATTGGTCAACGAGTCCGTAAAAGCTCATTTTTTGCTAGCGTTTTTAAATGGAAGAAAATTGTCCCAACTACCAACGCAATTTTCCTCCACTTAAAAACGCTTACAAAAAATGAGTCTTTTCATATTCCTTTCAGATTTCCAATGCCAATTTCCAGGAGAGTTATCTACACTTGCCATATTTGACAATTTCAGGGGTTTCACAATCGATGTACACCTTGATCTCATGTATACATTCCAGTCAACCAACAAAACACTTAATTTTTGTGCTTTTCTTCAACATTGAACCATGGTAATTGACATTTTGCATGTACTTACAGCAACACATGCTGTATTATTAGGTGTTCAGTTCATGTTTGTACATGAAATGTAATGTTTTATGTGCATACCTACTCTACTTTATTATCCTCTATTTGTAAATACGTGTGAGCTAAACATAAACAAAATGTAGTTCATTGTTATAAACATAAAGTGTGATTCAATACTAACTGTTACTTCACACACATACAACTTCCTCCTGCAATTATCGCTTTTGTTACGTATTACACGGCCTATTCGAACAAAATGATTGTGTATAATGCTGAGGATGGAATGTTGTTACATATATTTTGTTATAATTCTAGTACTCTCCTCAGTACTACTTTAACATAATCCTTATTTTTCGATTGTATTACTACCTAGTAATCATAATTACACCAGTGTAACAGACCACAACAAAATGCTCCCTCATTATTACCCATCGCACAATTGAGCAACTCTACATTTCACAGTCTCCAATATTGTCAATTGAGATAGGAAAGCATAGTACCGTCATAAACAATGAGCCTTTCTCTTAAGTATTCTATTGTTATGAATACTGTGATCCCATGATGATACTGACCTAAGATGCGTTAACATGCGCTCAAATAATTATTGATGACTAGACTTGAAAGAAGCTTTATATTTAATTAGCAAAGCTTTTTCTAACCGTAAATCTTCGAATAATAAATCTCCAACTTGTACAACTTTACGCTGGATATAGCAGTGACAGAAATAATTAGTCTACCTATATAATTAATTATTTATTACTAATGATTAGTATAGAATTTTGATTAGTATAGTAATAGAAGTGCTTAATACCAATAAGTTCATTGAGAAAATTTTAGCGTCATAAAATCAAGCGTTTTAAAATTAACGGATAAGATTGATTCAAGTCATCGTTGATGAATAGCGATTCTAAAGCAAGCTCTTCGTGTGACATACTTTTTTCCGTTGTGCATCCATATCTCTCGCTATGAAAAATTAAACTGAATTTTCATGTTCATTCAACTCCGTCATACTAATTAATACACTCTGTGTGTTTGCTGCAATCAACAGAGTAAATATTATTCGTGTTACAACACACACCGAGCCGGTGGTCGGAGTAGCTACAGAAGTGATGACGAAAGTAAAAAATGAAATAAAACTCACTTTTATGCTGCGTATTTTTGAAAAGAGAAGTGTTGTTGATGCATGACATGGTTTATTTGCAGACTTTTATTGCGTAACGTGCGTGGTTAATATGAGTGATGGGTTTTTACATTTTGTGAACGAAAAACTTCATGCAAACGCAAAGCATTAAAATAGGTGTTCACTTTTTAATGTATTGTTGGGCTTTTTCAAAGGAACATTTTATTTGCACGAATGAATACGCAGTATTGCTGGTTAGGACGACAGATGTGTTAGCAGGAACTCAACAAAATATTTTAGGCAGAAAGGGAGATCAAAATATAACGTTTTGTTTTATTGCATGCATAAATTGCAAGAGCTACAGAAAAACATGAATGATCAATGATATCATGAATGACGGTTTGTTCAAAAATCAGAACGGAAAACGGAATATCCCGTAATAATATTACATAATTTCTCCAATTGTTTATCGTTTTTGGCATCATTACCTTTCGTTAATGATTCACACACAAATTCCGATAATGACAGAAAAATATTGCATGTCGATAATCCAGATTTTGATTTCTTGGCAAAATACTTTACTCAGAGGTACCTGACATGATTATGCCTGAAGGATTAAGACTTTATGAATGAGCGATTTTTTCAGATAAAGATGAAAAAGGAGATCAACTTGAAAAAGATTTCCTACATCTGTTTTTACCAAGCACCAGACCCTCACTATCATCTAACGGTTGGCTCACGAACGAAGCAAGATTCGAAGATTCAGATCTTTCCTTAGTCCAGCTACAAAAGCATTTATCTACGCTTCTTACTACTTCAATCTAATCAAAATGCAAATATCAGCGTTACCTCATATTTGTAAATATAACCGTTTCTCCACCTCCTCCTCTTCACTTGACTCATCATCATCAGCCACGCCAATATTAGCATGATTGCTGCAATGCTAATAATGCAATCATCATCATCTCATCTCTACAATAAAAAGTATCCATTCACAACAGCTATTTTAGACCTTTGTTCTTTTATCACTCCTCTCTACAGATCATTTTTGAAATATAAAATACGCGTCATGCAATTTTGAATGCATTTTACTTTTTGGTAAAGTGTTGCGTGGGCGGAAACACCAGCTTTTTATACGGCACTTTCCTCCTACTTAATTTAGAAAATTGAAAGACTCCCGTTTCTATCTTTTGCGAACAAGCAAGTCGTTCATCTACTAAACTAATCTCAAGTACGCTATTTAGCATTTTTTCGCTCTATGTATCTATTTGAGAAACGGGAACATTTAAAAAATCAATCATACAACAACCCACAAAAAATATGAATATAAAAACAGCCAAGTATGTAAGCATTAATTTCAACTATTTCAACAAGTTATTATTATTAACACATGTAGGAACGGAACAGAAAAAACCGACATTATAGGTTCTTCCGTAAAGAAGCCACTTTTCTAAAAAGACGACGGCAAAAAAATTATCAAACAAACATAGAGACCCGATTTCAAAAGCAAGTTTGCAAAACATACATTTATTATTTATTATCATCATCTTCCTAAGTCACAAGCTTCCAAGAACAGGAGGGCATCATGCATCATAATCTCATGATCACCATTTCAAAACAAGATCATACATCTCTAACCGTTTTTGCTCTCTCCCTCTTTTGAAGAGATTGAGTGTGATCTCGGTGGTGACAAAGTTATGGCTATGGGTTCAAAGAAATTATATTTTCGTCTCTGTCTGAAATGGCTCGTTATATCGCTTGGAAATTGGGGATAGCTTGTTTATGGAGTCTGCCTGCCGTCTAGTCGGTGATAAATAGGTAGCGTAAGGTGGCTTTGATCATTTGCGGCTTGACTGGGTGAAAAATATAATGTAGGTACGATGTGATCAAATTGCCAAGTTTAAATACGATAATAAAAAATTCAAAGCTAGCTGATTCTTGATCCTTAACCATTTATTTGTGTAGATGAAGCTTAATTGATAATAACAGTCTTAATTTAGATGTAGTCATTAACCAATATTTTCAGTTATTTCAGCACCAACATCTAGATGTGCTGTAACGATTCTAATTGTCGACCTTTTCCATGATAGACGTGATTATCAGCCATACCATAAGTATGACCACATAATACCTTATTGATTGATTCAAACTGATAGAATCGCATCCACCATCTTAGTAAATTTTATGAAGTCTCAATAATAGACACGATAGTCATAGAAGACTAACGACATTTAAAAGACTATTAATTTTCTTGCGATGAACATAGCAACCTATTGGATGCTGTATTTTTCCTAATTAGTTTCATATCACTTATTGTTTTACTTTTCTCCAATCAAGGTTATTATTAGTAGAGCAACTTGTTTCACCATGATTGTTTTCCCTTTGGTAATTGATAATAAAATAGTTACATAGGTAAATAGTAAACATACATACGTAACACGAGCATGCATGTCGTGAAGTAATCCTCATTTAACTTAATTTCATTCCACTTTTTCCTTCTACCTAGAAAAAAACATACTTTATTTTCATGCACCAACACCTGCATGCACGATATTCATCCATCCATGCTTTTCTCCTTTTTTACATAAGATAAAGCAATTCTTCTGTTTTGAGAACACATCAATTTTTACGATGCATTAATAAGCAATGATTTTTATGTGCTTGTTTGTTGTCGTTTTTTGCATGGAACATTGTTGATACTAAGGCATAAAACCATATCATCATGACAATACGCCTCTTTCGAGAACATGATGTACATAGTACGATGTTTGCTTAACTTCCGGTGTCCCAGATCCTCCTCATCAAACAAGTCTAATAGTTAATAAAAACGCATGAAACAATAACATCCTCTCCGACATCTCTCATCTGCTGTTGTATTAACTTCCATTCGTAGAATACTTTGTACTACATACAAACTTTATAGCTTTGCTTAGGAATGACTGAATTGTCGTAAAAAAGTATACTTCTTTTTTTCATGCAAGAGTACCTGTAAAATCAACAACTCAGCATCCTCACATGTCACGTCATTTGTTTCTGATGAGATGAAAATGAATTGAATGAATTGTACAGAACCATGGGTTTTACCGGAACAAGACGGGAGCAGCAACTTTTTCCTTTTCTTCTTTATCTCTCGGCAACAAAACCTGATTTTTTTTTCTCTGTAAACAATACCTGAAGAAAAGAGAGGTAGACATGGATTGCGTCTCATTTAATGAAGGAGACGGTATGGCACACGAAAGAATGAGGATAATTTTCCTGAGCATTTTTCTGGTTCTTTGCTCCCTTTTTTTTCTCCACACATGATGCATGCATGAAGCATCGGTTTATATCGTTTTTAATAGTATAATGATTTGGTTGTGTTTGAGTGAGTGTGCTTTTCTTGGGTTGATTCACACGTTTAAAGCTTTTTATACGAGAGTAAAACAATTGTCTACACCATTTACGATCATCATTGTGAGATGATGTTGATGATGATGGCTGCTCGCTACGGTTTATTACTATTAAGCAGGTTGTTCAAACAAATTAGCTTACTTGTTAGACTACTTCTTCCACTCTCGCTCCGTTTGTTTTGTTAGACTCATTTAAGTCTTCGTATCTAACACTTTAGTGTTATACTTTTCATGATTAACTGTCTGATATCTATTTAGTCTTGCGTGTTTCATGTACGGTAAAGTCCACTCACAGTACTGTAATTTCAGTTTTGTCTTGCATTATTTGGCGAAAAAAATGTTTCATGCTAGTCATATAATGGTAAGTCCAGGTTCTAACCAACTTCAAGGGATCCATACCATGTTTATAAAAAATTACAAATAATATACAATATTTGCTAGTTAACAATGACTTTTTAATACAATCCAGTATTTTTATTATAAAAATAAAACGAGTCGTTTTTCTTAAAATTAAAGTTTCACAATAATGGTAATGTTTGAGCAACTTCACGTCAATTTGAAGTTTTTAATCCCTGGTGGTTTGTGTTCTGCATAAAAGATACCATTGCCGTAGTAATTAATGATCTGAGACATTTGGAGAAAAGTAAACGCTTCACAGGCTTCGAAGACTCTGTTAATGGGATTTAAAAGTATGTAAACTTCCATATCCAGTGAATTGTACTAACAAATGGTCCAGTTACATTGAACAGTGTTTTGGAAATATATCATAACAAAGCAAACGCTCTAGGAAAATGCATGTTGCATTTCCATGTCTGTAACAACCTTATTTTACTCCCATTTCATTGAACGATTTGACTCGGATTGCTATCGATCATCATCCTTCTATTCCAAGATAATTGCACATAGTGAAAAAATTGCCATCGCCGCTGCATGTGCCTTACAATGCTTTTGTTGTTGTTCTAATGAATTTTGCTCGGCCGATGAAAACATAAAAATGCAGATATGCATAATGAAAATATAATGGGAAGATAAGTCGCTTTTAACCTTGCAGCGTTTTATTACCAGTAGACATACCTATGTCTACTCTTGTATTTTACATGTCTGAACTTCAATCCTCTGTCCTTTCATTTTGTGATTATGATGATGAGTGAGCAAAATGGACTTTTACGACTTCTCAAATGATAACAATAACAATACTTGGTGCACGGACGCTTTATGATTCTCAAGTGAGTACAGTCACCAGAGTAATAAAGTGAAAATGTATTCCTCATCAGTCTCAGTGCAGCGCAGCGTCTGAGAAAAACGCAGAATACGAGTTACCTTGCCTTGCCTTGAAAATACATTAAAACAATCTTAAAAGATGAATCTCATTCGCTCACAACGTCTTGTTCACTGCTTACGTCACTTCAAAATGCTCTTGGTTACTATGGTGCTCACACTGCATGTTAATCAATAACCCTACCAGGGACACGTTATGAACAGCTCCACATATTCTCAGTCAAATCACAAAAAAAACATATCATCTCATCTTGTATTTCACTCATCTCTCTGGTAGCCGTCGACAATGAGCTTGAGCGAGGATATTCCTGGGCTAATGACGCCGCAGGGCTATTATGTAATAAGTGCATCTTCTATTCTTCAAAACTACCACATAATATCTACCTAATCTTGATTATCTTGATGGGCTGGGCAGATAACACTACTACTACCGAAAAGTATTTTCATCCATTTAGTCTATGAATATTCCATTCTAAATTCGCACAATGAACAGAACGTTTAAAATCCACTAGCCATTTTCATCTCGTTTTTATACTTCTCATTGCCACTTTCTGCTTCTTCGACCACGCCAAAGCCAGAAAACTACGACGGTGAGAATGCATACAGCCACATAATCGCAATCACCACTAGCCACACACTTTTTCTTAAAAATCACTCTTCGCTTCTTATCAGGAGAACCGTGACGAAACATTTTTTTCTGGTCAGATGAAACATTAAAGCAAATTTGTTGCATAATTTTAAAATGCCTTCACGAATAAAACCTCATCCTTATCAAGAAAAGATTATCAATTGCTGATAAGTGATAAATCCGACAGTAATTTGCTTCATCTTTGATTTTTTTAAACGATTACACTATACAGTTTTCTCTACTTTTCCTGTTCTGTCGCAACTCGCCCCATGGCCAACCTTTGGGTCGTTGTCGGTCGTTGATTTTTCCCAGTGGTGACCAATGACCATAATAATGAATACAAAAGCATATTATGGTTCATATTTTATTACAGTGACAGTATTCAAGCAATAAGCCAAGCCAGGTCACGGCTTATTTACCGCATGATTTTTTCTTTTGATGATGATAAAAAATCATGACAATTTTTTTCATATCCGATCTTCTCCACTGATAAGGTTGATGATATGCTTGTTATGATCATGACTCTGTGACGTACAGTTTTGAGGAAAAAAGTTGCCAAAAAATATGACTATATAATTTATTCACTTTGTACTTTTTCTTCCTCTTTGAGAAAAGAAGGTTGGTGGTTTGCTGAAGATGATGATGGTGGAAGTAGAGAAAAAAGTCGTGACTAAAACAATAGGAATTGAACTGGAAACAGTAGGTAGTAACCAGTAGTCGCGGCAGTAGGTAGACGTCCTCATGACGTTCACTCGCAGAGAATGTTTCTGCAGATTTTTTATGCATGTTTAGATTTTTTAAGGGGAAAAGAAGGAGAAGAATGAATAGCGGGAATAACGACATTATCACGATGATACGGTTCATGAGAGTTGGATAATTTATGACGAGAGAAGGGTTCACGTATGAGGAGGAGGAAGAAGAAGTTGAAATGAGATGTCGGGGAAGTTGAGAGAGAGAGAGACCATATATGCCAACTGTGAGAGGAGAGACCAACGCCCACCTCATTACAATTGTGTATTGTCGATATTGAACTCTAGGAAATTCATGGTAAAAGTTGAAACATGTAAAACTGCATGCGTGTATTTAATTAAGTGCATGCCTAGTTAGAACTTGTAAGCAAGAATGACAGCGAAATTTACTTTGCATTGTAACTTTGCTTAACTGGTCCCTTAACGCACGTTACATACAACATAATTAATACCTAGTTGAAAGATCATTTATAGTAGTGGTAGTCAGAATTTCTTATTAGTATATTGTACCATGCTCATTCAGTCAGAGGTTTATGCCTCTTCTTTCTCCTTCATTTTTGACTCAGAAATGACAAGAAATGTAAGATACAAGAGAATTGATACAAATTACAAATGATGTTGTAAGCGAGGTTATTGCGGAGAAAGCTGATGCTGAGTGAAGGATTAAAGGAATATACGTAACTTAATCAGCCTGGCAAGTGCTCAGTTATCATTCCCTTATTAAATGAGAAATCACTGTTTGTTGAACATATGCCTGATCATTATTTTTATTTCTTGCTCTCATCCTCCAACTATTGCATTTTGCTCTGTGTATTCATAATTACAAAAAACGTCTGCATGAAAACAGTTACTGATTATGAGCACCTTAAAAAGGTATACAATATGTATTGTTTTAAACTTTAGAATGACAAAAAGTGATTACAACTATCAGAAGAGAATAAGTTGCTGAAATTGTATAGTATAGGGGTAAACACGGAATCAGTTACCCACTTTTTATAGTTTTACTGTAAGAATTGAAACGTTAGAATACGAAAGAAGAAACAAAAGTAATTTTGCAAGTGTTGAAATTCTTAGCATCAAACAAGTACCGAAACAATTTTATACTTTACCGCTTTATTTGCGGTTATTGTTATCATCGTTTTCATCAACACCACAACTTCATCTTATTGTCTTTTGTCTCTTTCATTTTCACATCTGCATAGTTAAGTGAATACTGTGAAGATGATAAGGCATCTTTTAGTACTCAAATTCATTTTAATTTCACAATAGTCATTTAATCTCGTGTATTGTTTATGGAGAATGGCTGGGTCGGCTGGGTGTAATCAAGGCACTATGCGTGTTGCTGAAGTTATCAGCTGAAGATAAGGATACATAAAGGGAATCGTACAGGGAAACTGAAGTAACGATATATTATGTTACATGGCATAATACATTATGGAATAAGACTAGATTAAACACGGGCCTATCACCTATGCAGGCACCTATTACATATTATATGTCTCATCATCTATAAGTATCTGATATGAATTTTTCAGAATCATACATAATCAGATATTGCAATCTGTAATCCTAATTCCAAACAAAACGCATCTTTTCATTTTAATTTAAAATGGGCAAACCAAATAAATAAATGTATTTAGAGCACCACAAGTTTATGACACGCTACCAAATTTTTCACAGCTCCTATTGAAAATGTACTGATAGCGTAAAAACACGGTATAATTTTTGCAACAATAAAAAACAACACAACAAAAAGATCTGAGATAGGAGATGAGAGACTATGAGAATACATTACACCTATTATTGTTGCCAAGTAGGACAAAATGGTGGTGAAGTGATGATGCTAGAAAAGTGATGAAGCAAAGTTGAGGTAAAAGGAAGATGATTATCTATTTGTAAGAGTCTGCAGACAGTGCAAAGCAGTCGTCATCGTCTGTTTCGTGATGAGATATTTTTCAGTTGTTGATGATAATCCAAATCCAAGATGACCATGGTGGTGGAGACCCATCATTAACTCATACTTATCTTTTCCAATTCCAACATTAAGTATTACTATCATCCGTCCATCAATGAGTCTTTTCATAAAAGCCGAGATTTAAGAAATCAGTGTACACAACCCACGAATTTCAATGAAAAGTATAGCTTTAAAATTTGATAGTTTGACGCACATACGGCTATGAGAAAAGGTGTGCATGAATCTTCGCTATAAATAAGAGATGCAATCCGAAATATAGGTACCTAGTCGGAACTACGTGAGCATGGTGCTTCTGTTGTATTGGTGCAAACAAAATATTAAAATAATCAAGAAAATCATTCCATCAGGTTTGAAAAACTGAACAATCATACAAACATAATATTATTATTATGTAGAGGGGCTACTTATCTGGCACATACTTGACAGGATTTTGTAGCATGCTTGACACAATAATCATCAAAATTTATTTATAAAAAGCTCATACTGATATTACTGGATCCTTGTCCTTGTGTACATAATGATCCTCAGCTTAGCATAAATTAGCAAACATTTTCAGTACGAAGGTACGAATTTTCAACTTGGTCCTGCTAACAAACCAATCGTGCCAAGAAAAGGAGATGTAACTAATTACTTGTACTACAATTATCCTGCAGCTAATAATAAAGCTTAAGGCTACTTGGAGCCCAAAATTACCTATAATGTTCTCCCTGTAATCTGTAGACGAGCTTATTTTAGAGGTTCCTTGTTTGTAATTATGTGCTATGATCTATGATATTGTTGCTGCTCGTAATTTTCTTTAAGGTTACATCTTTGTGGCGTGGATTATATCAAACTTAAAGAAATATTTGTAAAACATACATATCTGTTGAGCTGTATAGAAGTGCTTCGTGAAATTGTATTCCTTTGTAGCAATATGTACTGGAGCGATGCTGTTACTTTTTGTAGTGGCAACAAAGACAAAGTACGTAGAATATGTATCTCCTAGTTCTGAGCTCACCCTTAGTAAATGAGGTACAAGGTCGTTTGATTTTAAAAAAGCAAAGCAGAATATTTGTCGATAATTATGATTTGCACTTTGCACACAATCTTAAATCAATTGCAAGTTTTTAAATACATGCCTCTTAAATATGATGTACATGCAACAATAAGTAATTTTCTTTTTCTTTGTCCACAGGAAAATGTCTCACCCCACAAGGTGTTCACCCCTTTTTATTCTTATTCTCTCCCTCACGTTGCTCCCATCTTCCATCCACTGCCAATCCAACTATGACCTCCAAGCGGTGGACACTGGCTACGGAGAGGGTCTCCCTCCCACTGCCGTTCTAGCCGGAAAAGTCACCGAACTGGACACCCTCCAACCGGAAATCAAACTGAATCGGACAATGGCCGTGCTCAACTGCGCCTCCGGCTTCATGCACATTGAGCTTCGGTTCAAGGAGCCATTTTATGGGTTGGTGTACGCGGACTTTGACCGCAATAGCGCTTGCTACGGGACAGGAACTGGGGACACCGTCACTGTTCTTGAGATCCCCTTAAAAGGATGTGGCACCAGACAGGTAACTAATTTTAAAACCTGACTCTATCTCAAAAAGGCTTACACCTTTCTAGTCATAAAAATATATCACCTTCCTCGACATCAGTTCAAGTGAGGTGGTCAGTGGTGGGGCATGTAACATTACACCCCATAGTCATGTGATATTCGTCACCATATTTCTTACGAATCTCATATTATTTTACGACAGAGGATGATAGATGGCAAATATCAAGTTGAACCGTGATAAATGCGATAATTTTTTTTTGCATGCATGTATGATGGCTACAATGAGTTGGATTTTGAAAGGGTTGTGGTGGGTGATGTAGTTTTCTGTGATGTTCTAATCCATTCACTTCTTGGTCAAATGACTTGACTCGAAAATGGTTTGGCTTGACTTGTCTTCGTAAGAGAGCTAACAAAGTGTATAATTACGTTGAAGGCCATATTTGCCAAGTGGACTGTGTAAGTACAAGATCGCGACATGGACATAGAGTAATGTGTGCGCACATAAATGAGTTTTGCAAAAAAGGGACCTGTGCCGAAGAAGAAGAAGAAGAACCTGCACCTGTGTACTGTATCTCTCCTCCTCTCTAGAAAGCTTGATGGGATTGCGTGTGTGGGCTGAACCACTGCAAAAATACACGGTCCACTTTATCATTATCATTTTTTTCGCAATAATAAATTAATATGAGTACCGCAAAACTTGGAACTGAAACCGAGGATTTTTAATGGTATTATAAAACACTAAGATAATCAAAATATTTTGTGGTGTCAGCTATTTTTATGAACATTTAAAGCAAAACCAATACTGATTCTGTAAATATACAGGTTTTTTGAAAATTGAAAATGTTTGTTGATGCTATTGTGAGCGATGAATATTTTTAAGATGCAGAAAAACCGTTCATTTTTACTTCAAGCAAGAAATCTAAGCCTAGCTATGATGAGACATTATGCTATCGGCATGGTCATCTTTGTTGCAGTGCTTTTGCTGAAATGCAACTTCAAATACCTTTAAGATACTGCGGCAAGGTTTCGTTTTGTTTTTGATCTTGATTTGTATGACAATAGAAGGGTAGAAATAACATTCGCAGATTTTTATGCAGGATGAATAGTGATAATGCTGATGGAATTTAGTAGAACACAAACGAAAATGGCGAGTTTTTTGGCGAAGAAGGGAAAATGGGCTGACCATTTCATTGTGACTATTTATGTGACGAAGATGATTAAAAGGGATTTACCAATTTGGAACAATGTAATGGTAATGTGTATAATGTGTACACTTGCAAACCTATCTTGTAAACAGAAGACCTGACTAGCAACATCGTTTCAATATCCTCAGTGTTATCTTTTAACTACTCAAATGTGTGCAGTCCAAGTACACTTTTTATATTTCACTTGCCAATTCTGAAAACAAGATACGATATGAAGACTGGCAAAAATTTATTCATGTTTGTATTTGCAACATCTTTCCTTCATTTAACATTCTCTCCTCTTATTCTCGTCATCGTGATCGTCAGCATGTCCATAAAAGTCAAAATTCATCCACATAGCCAAGATAACAAGTAGGCTAACTAGAAACAAAAATATAAAACTGCTCGTGTCTCTCTCTCATTTTTCGTCCATTTTGCATTTGAATGTTACGCGTGTGTATTTTTGAAGAAGATGACCAAACAATAAATTTATTTTGCACGAGTAAATTTTACATTTTACAAAAAAGTTGAAATTTTTGAGAGTGCAATATAATACACAATCTTACAGTAATGAAGACACGTATTGATTGTTATCCAATGTATACTGCAAATATTTTGCCTGGTAATTGCAAAAGTTTTCCATTTCAATTTTCGTTTTCTCGAAAAAAAAGTCAAACAAAAGGAGCAAGAACAATAACTCAAACGAAACCACTACCAAATTTGGATATGCCTGCTTTTTTAGAAAGGCGTCGGACAGGAATTGGCAAGGATTACTCACTTTTTTCAGCAAACATTGAACAAGCTGAGACGTTTTTATTTGGAAATATTAGGATGATGGGTCACACAACTCTCCGCTCACTCAACACAACAGTATTTTCGTTTTGAAATTACTACCTGGTTTAATCTCCTCTCTCTTTCGAGCCATTCTCATTTTCTAGGAAGTTGTTTCACCTGCGAAATTATTAGTGTAAGACAATGCGTTCTGCTGCTGATTATTACAAAACGGAGAAAAAAATTTGCTCGTGGGTGGATTGGATGGATGCAAAAAATGAACATGCAAATAAAAAATAAATAGTTCGTGGAGATCGTTTTAACAAGAGTGTACGCATGACACAGCTTTATAATTTCATGTTTCAATATGAAGTACAAAGATGATAAGTTCACAAGAAGCACTTTATACTTTTTGTGAGTGGGCGTCAGTTCAAGAGCAAATCTCACAATCACAACATCATCTTTGAATGAGCGTCATCATCATCACGTCATAGGTGAAGCAAAGGTGATGCTAACAATACATAACAATGGTGTGATGAAGTTGATACTAAACTGATTACTTTATTGAGCTGGTACACTTCTAAAGTATTGTAGATCAATACCACGTAATAATGTGCATAGTACTTTTATACATTTTTTTCAAATGTAAAGTTTATTTGGGTTGCAAGAAATAGTTATTTATATTTATTATTATGATGGTTCGGCTGATATTGTGACTAATGACAATTGATCTGAAATGGAATGCAAAACATGTATTTAAAGAAATAATGTCAGTTTGTGCCTCACAAACAGATGCTAAAAAATTGCTTACTGGGTTTATGTAAGATTTCAAAAATATGTATCAAAATTTCTTTCATGTACGTAATCAGAATTGATGTAGATTTTAAAAATGCACATTGGACAACAAATGATTATGACAAACGTATTCATCAGGTATGTCTATTCCTGGAGGAAATCTCTTACCAGGCAACGATTGAAAAATTATTAGGTTTACTTCTTGTCCTTTAAACTCATATTAACCGTTTCCATATTTGGAAGTGGGCAGCAGCTAAAGTCAGTTTTTGAAGTAATGCGGAAGTTCATCCTCTTCTCAATCAGATTGATGAGTATAGGGCGGTGGCGCCTATGGGCCTAGTTAGCAAAGTGGTAGAACGTAGAAAATGGACATGAAGTACTATTCAATTTGACTTGATCTCCATCAATTTTTTCGGGATGAAATAAAAATGATGAGATGTCATTGTTATTTGCTGTTCCTCTGCTACTCTGCACTTCATACTTTATTTGCTCAAGAGGGAAAATAGTTTTAGACTGACATAAATATGACTTTATATGACGAGACGAAAAAACCTTACGGGTTGAAAGAAAGGAATCGACTGGTCAAGTGGTCCATGTTTAGTTGAGTCATATAAAAGAGATGCGGTTATACTAGTCGCTTGTTCGGCCAATTTTGGACAAATGACCGTAAATGGAAAAGATTTATGAGACATGCAATGATGGAGCCGACTAACTCTGCCGATTAAAAATGGTTCTCATGTAGTTTGATTTGATGGAAAAATGACAAAATGGACATGTTATGTTTTTGGGAGAGGTTTGATCTGAATACTAAGAAGCAATAAGAAACTACAACATCACTAAATATCATCTTGTATTAAAATTATTTGCATTACGTAATAGTCAATAGTCAGGTGAAATCTAACCTTCGATAAATTATTCAATTTAAAAAATTGTTGAAACTGATCGTATTTTACGTTTGCCCAGATATCAAGTTTCAGATAAAGTTTAGAAGTAAAGGTTCACAAACCACATTTTTTATGTTCACATTTTTATAATGAGAGGCTTCAGTTTATTGTTATTTATGCTGTTATGAAAGGGAATCGTTTTGAATTAAATTATTGCAATATTTATGCAGTATGATGGCATACTTTATCTGGGCAAGACCAATGCTTGTACTATTATTAACATATATGAAGAAATCAAACCAAGCTAATTTTGGTTTACATGAATGATGAAGACTTTGAAATGACATAATAAATACTCATGATGCACGAAAACTAAACTCGATCACTGACTGCAGATTCCAGGCCAGCTCAAGTTAAATAGAATGAAATTTTAATTATAAGTGCAGGTATGTATTATGTTGTCTATTAATCATTAATAACGGAAACGGAATTAACGTTGAATTCAAGGTTTAAAAAAAAGCCTGGCGTAGTCGAAAATTGAGTTATATTTGATTTTCTCTTTCCAGGATCCCGCACGCGTTTTCACCAACAATGTTATCGTTCGATTTCACCCTGGCCTGGAAATGGAGGGCGATGAGGTCATCACTGTTGTTTGCCGTTATCCTCCGCCCATCGTTCCAGCTCCTCCATTGGCTCTCTTGGAGTAAGTGTTTGAATAACATTTGATTATTACTGTTGTTTCCGCATATTACACACAGCTACAGGAGTGCTACAAGAAACCAACCTTTGGTTACATATACGGCTGTCATACAACATACTTATTTGGATAGCGCTTAATTTTCTAACATTCATTTATTCCTGCATAGACCTCCAGCCACAGCAGCCATCCTGCCAAAACCTCTGAAGGAATTTGAAGTGCTCATGATCATTTGCACTTTAATGTTCCTTGGGATCATGCTGCTGGGATTAGGATGTTCCTACTACTGCCTCAAACAACGCAACATCCAGGTTATCAGGAAACGACCATTCTCGTAAGTAAACCATGTCATTTATTACCATTTAGTATTGTCCCAAAATTCAAATAAGTTTCCACTAATCTGCACTGCAGTCAGAATAAAAAACTAGGTTGTGATTTAAATAACCTTATATTCTTTTTTGAAATCCTAACTAAACCAGGCCAATGGAAGAAGAAAGCGAAAAATTATCCACGATCGAGTCCTTCTCCCATCTGAAAATCCCCCGTGTCAATCCTCCATCCGCCTCCTCATCCGAGGTACCTCTGGAGGAAACCTTGGCCAGCGATTATCCATCATCAATCGAGGACGGCCCTCAGCGTCCAGACACAGTCTCCTCAGAATATTCTGACACTCATGCGGCAGTGGAAACTGAGCTAATTCCACCAGCAATGATTGCCAAGCCACAAGAATTCAAAGTTAATTTGAGAGTTGCAGAACAACCCTTGCAACGAGACACTTATTATGAGACGGAGGGCAGCATTACGAGCATTGAAGAGGGTGTAGTTGCCCAACAAGTTCATATTCCTGAACTACATCCACCTCCAAGGAGACCTGCACCACCCCCACCAATTTTCGATAAGGTGCAACAAATTCATGTACCTAGGAGAAATGTCCAGACTACTGAGCTTGTGGATCATATGACCATTGTGGATAAGGAAGAGGTGGACACTGAGACGAGATATGTGCAGCCAATGGCACTCAGGAAACCAGAAGTTACAGTGCATGAGGTGGACGATGTCATTGTTCAGGTGGGGTTTCACATTTGAATGAATTTTTTTAGAATTTTGAAAGGTCCGACATTTTAAACTCAATTATTTCATATTATTTTCAATAGACAATTGTCGAGAAGCGACTTATTGAAGACGAGGAGCGTAAAACAAGAGAAATTACGCAGCTTTATCGGAAGGATCAGCCAAGATGGGATGTGCAAATCAGAACGCATCCAAGGGATGATGATGAGTCTTGGGAAAGGGGTAAGCTGAGACCACTACATTCATGTAACTATGCAAAACCATGCACGTGTGAATCTTTTTTAAATTATCCTGTTCATTTCAAAAGGCTCGGAAACCACCGAGGTATCCTCCATCGGCTGGTCCGCCGTCGAAGAATCCCCCATCCATCCCACTTACACCTCCCTCAGCCAGGACACCTACATCCGCCGCAATCAAACCAGCCGTGAAGATACT